>JALIZH010011952.1:0-114696 GCA_030522465.1 Rhipicephalus appendiculatus
TGATGGGTACACAAGTTGAACCTCTGTTCTATGGGGAACGTGCACTGAGCCGGTGGCGCCGCGGTGCGGGAGTGAACGAAATGAATTGGCGTGTTTCGTGCAGCAGCCGACCCATGAGCGCAGCCGTGTCAGGTTGTTAGCGGTGCTTCGCAATGTCGCGTATGAATTGCTGTGTCGTAAACTGTGCCGATAACTATAAGAACTAGGCACCTTGGAACAAAGTTTTTCAGTTTTTCGCAGTGACTGCTTCAGAAACTGGCGGGAACACTGGATTAGTGTACGCCGCGTAAAGTTAAATGAAGTACGTCCTGCAGCTAGTTCGGTGTGAATTTACTCTCCACGCATGTTAACTGATATTTTTAACGGGCTGAAGGAACCGAGGGGCAGATGGAAAAGTGATCTCGAGTCTGCAGTCCACAATTTGTTGGCGAAAAGCAATCGACAGATCCAGCAATTCTCCCTCGTACGCTACCGCTGTTTTTCCGCCGTATCGCAGTTCGTAAACAGTAACATTAAGGAAAATGTCCCGCATGCCAGGCAAAATGCGTCGCAGACCGCGAGAATTTCCGAATTTATTCCCCATGTACTGCGTGGGGAACAAGCCCTTGACAGCACTGTGCGTGCAAGCGAAGCCGGGCCACGCCGTTCTATTGCGCTACGTGACAGCTGAGATATCGCGTGCAAAGCTGGCACATGACAAATTTACTCAAGGACTCTTGCAGCCCGAGCAACGACTACAAACAGAGCTGAACTACTGCACAGAAAACTTCGCGCAAATGTCACGCATTACTAAATGCAACACGTGCAGTTCGGCGACCGTACGTATTACTTGCACGCATAGCAAGAGGTTGTCTAACACATGTGAGACACAAATGCCATCGTTTACTCAACAATAAGCAGGCAAAATGGCAAGAAATAATGTTTACAAACATCGATGGTGACGGTCTATGCTTCGAGCTTTACGCCGGCCGGGCCGCACGAATCGCCCTTTTCAAAACACTGTCGCGCGTCTGTGCTACGTCACATCGAAAACGTGCTTGATTCCGTAAATTTATGTCCTTTCTCTTCGTTTTGGGCCCCAAAAGAATCATGCTCTGTTAGCTTTCTGGAAGCCTACCCGTTTTATCAAACCTGTCACCTTCGCGCACACGCACTTGCATACAACGCGGGCGTAGCTGACGGAGAGACGACGACTCGTAGCACGCCAGTTGACACTGAAGCGGCCGCAAGTCGCCACTCGCGGCGCTGGCGGCGCATAGGTGCAGTGCGCTGCTGCGCCCCCTGTAGGTGCTACACGTTTCCCATATATATATATATATATATATATATATATATATATATATATATATATATATATATATATATATATATATATATATATACATATATATATATATACATATATATATATATATATATATATATATATATATATATATATATATACGTCGCGTGGGTGCGTGTGTGAGAGAGAGAGAGAGAGAGATTGTGTATAACACATCAAAATTTGAAAAAAGACATCGAGGGGTTTAAATTCCCTCTACCTGGCTACGCCAGTGAGGTGTACACGAAAGATTTGATTACGGACAAACATTGCGGCCGCTATAGTACTATAATATATTGGCACAATCGCCGGCACGCGCGTGCGAGTCGACCCCCCACTCCCTCCCACGGCAACCGCGTTTTGTCGGTTTCTGCCAAATTCACGATACGGCGACCTCACCGTTTCTAGAATCGACAATTTTTTTGTCACGCGTAGTTCGTGCAGCCCTTTTTCGCGGCGCATAAGTACGGAGACTGCCGCAAGTTAGCGCACAAATCTGCTGCAGCGTTCAGTAAGGAGATTTGGAGAGCATCGCGACCTCATTCACTATAGCCACACCTAGTCATACGCTGAAGCTGTTGCTAATAATGTAACTACGCGCAGGTTACCTCCGCCTGCTCACGAGTTCCCTTATCCTATCACGAGGCTCATGGTAAAGAGTGCGGCAGCGAATATAATGACCGACTAAAGTATTGCAAAGCGGTCCTTCTCGCGAGCAATCAAATGCTTGGACAATTTAACACGCTTACAATCATCACATTGTAATTTCAGTTTTCATCAACTGTGCGGACATGAAAAAGAGAAAACTTAAATATTAATGTCGCTCATAACGATACAACTTACGTACACTCTTTAACCGATTTAATTAAGTAACGGCTGCATTGCTTAATGGCGTGCGCTGTTGCTCGCCAAACTATTCAGCGGCATTCATACGAAATAACGTGGATGAACGTACCGGTTGTCTGTAGGAACTCTGAAGAAGTGATTGGCACCCTTCCTCCCGGAGCTGCTGCACCATTTTGCGTAGCAATATGCGTGGTAATTTGATGACATGATAATTTGACGCATGCTGAAGCTGCTACTGAGTCGTCTGCTACTGTCTTCTGCTCCCGTCGCTCCCGTGGTTAGCGACTCCCGCTTCTCGAATAAATATTTAGACATTTAAGCTGGCTTATATTATGCGCCTCTAACAACAAGAAAGTTGTTTATTTTAATGTCTCCAAGTTTATTTGTCTTACAAAAGGATTGCCTCAAAAAAGGCTTCGTTCGGTCTCGTTTACCTACGCCGGCGGTGCGCTGTCATCGTTTCGATGGTGGCGACGTCTCACGGCGCGGCCGCGAAGCTCGCAGCATGCCACGGGCTTTACTGGTGCCCGATGGCCAAGCTGCCGCCGGCAGGTCGCCGCACGCGCGGCCGTAACCATGACAACATTAGCGGTAACCATGGTGATCATCAGGTGAAGGCGATGGTGGCGCCGCCTGGATTTTTCCAAAAAACAAAAAACAAGAGAGGGGCCTCAGCGGGGAGCCCAGTGTGGACCCACTCCCTCGTTCTAGCACACTCTACCTCCTACTAAATCTTTTCATCTTCACCTTCCGTCTTACGGCATTGCAAGGGCTTGCATGAAGGCGTAGCTTGAGAGGCCCTGTGACCACCAAGTTGAAGCGAGTTTTTGTTCTCAGGTAGTACGTCTGGAGCTTGCAGGTTTCTCGGGAAGGCTTTTGACAAGTATCGCAGAAAGCCTCGTATCTGGCTTTAAAAACAAGCGCCCAACAGCCGTTCAGTCTCCGACACACCAGCAGTATATAGAGGTCATCCGTTATATGCCCAAGTTGAAACATAATCTTAAGAAAGTGGTCAGCAGGGCAGCCGTTAGGGTGTCCTTTTTTGCCGGAGATAAGCTTGGCACTCTGTCCAGCAAGTAAATCGAGACGTCAAGACGACAGATGTAGTAAGAATCATCGGCAGAAGTTTGTTTATTGTTGTGATGGTGTTGATTGGTTGTTGTGATGGTGTTGTGTATAAGATTCCTCTTTCTTGCGGGTGTTATTATGTTGGTCAAACGGGGCGGTGCGCTAATGACCACATGCACGAACATGCGAGCAAGATCCATTAAAAACCTAGAGATAGTCAACTGTCTCTTCACTGTAATGATTGCGGTTACCAGCCTTCTTTTAAAGATTCAACTTCCCTGTCGAAATACCATGACGACGCGTGCGTCTTATTGCTGAAGCGTAAGACATCTGCAACGGCGGCGAGGCATCTGGAAGCTTAATAAGCTCAATTTCCCTCCTTTTGAAGGAATTAACATTTCTTTCCAATTGAGCACTTTTATTGCCTCTGCGGAGACTGATGATCATTAGTTTGCTTTTCTGTTTCTTCGAAATTGTGGTTGAGTATATATATGCGGACTGGAAGAAGAAAACACGGATGGCTGTTGGTCAAGCGCCGTGATTTGTGTCCTTTCTTCATCCCATCTTTTTAGCGCTGTTTTCTACTAAAAATCATGAAGCAACCAGCCCAAATGCGTACCCTAATGGATATATCCGCACAAAAGATAAAAGTTCACTGAAATGTCGTTAAGCCGATCACGTCTTTTGGGAGTTGTCTCATAAATGCGGCACTGTAACCGCAAGAGTTAGGTTTTCAATGAATTCTTTGTTAAAATGAAAACACAAGAATATTGTAGCCAAGCATTCCGGTTAACAATAACGCCCACAAATTTTTTCCGATTTAGTATTTTTGCGATCTTACTGACTCCTTTAAAAATTGAAGTACTGCGTGCGCTGCAATGGTTTGTAAATCTCCTCTTGGCCATGGGGTTTTTGCTATTGATGGGGGCTGCTTGTCCAAACAATTTAGTTTTTGGAAAACTTTCTTTCGAGGACCATCATAACTTTTACAATGTAGAAGAAGGTGCAGTATATCTTCTTCAGTTTCTCCACATGAGCAGGTAGCACTGACAGATTTTTATTCTATACAGGAAGGTCATCGGTGTAGGCCGTGCTAAGCATGTGGACGATGCGTATGTGCTTTGAAGACGCGTATACGCGATGCGCAGCGGTTATAGGGGCGCGCCACTGAAAGCCGCGTATAGCGGCGGCCGTCGGAAACGCGCGCGGGTCGCGTAGCAGACGCCTCCTTTCAATGCAAGCATGATGGAAGTGCGCGCGTGCGATTTGCCACTTGTGCGCGTCCCAAACGATTACTTTTGCGGTGATAGTGTGCGCAAAGGAGCCGCAGGTTATAATAGTGAACCAACGCGTGAACCAACGTTTTTTCTCGACACAGTAGCTTCGTTTACGTGTCATGTGTTTATATAGTAGATTTTGAGGGAGCGCTGTCGCACCGGCGCATGGATTTCACGGGTGCGGCCACGCGAAGGGTCAGCGTTGGTAAAACTTTGAAACCAGCACGATAAACTTGTGAAAAAATATCTCGGCAGCTTGCGCTAGTGACGCGAGACTGAGTCACTGCGGAGCTGGTGGTCACCTAGCTTGTTATACCAGCTTGGTAACGTATTTGCTAGGTTTTTTGCAAGCTATTACCAAGTGTTGAAAAAATGGCGTTAGGTTCTACGTGATAATACGTGGTTTTGGCGGGAACATGGCACGTGAGTAGATGCGCTAATTACGTGATTCTTGCGAGAACGTTTCACGTGATTAGTTACGAACCAACATATACTCACCAATTACATGCTAAAGAAAACATAGCAACCAGTAGCTATCACCACCAGCAAGAATAAATATTCTTGTAAATATTCTTGCTTTCTTGTCACTGTGAATATGTCGGTCAGACCGGAAGGTGCCTCAATGAACGTCTTAAAGAACACAGGTACAATGTAGATAGAGCTATCAGTGGGCATTTGGGCATTCATTGTCGGGATTGTGGGTGCCGGCCCCTTTTCAATCACACACGTGTGCTCGCAAGAAACAAAAATAAGACAGCGCGTGAGATCATAGAAGCACAGCAAATCCTGAGACGTGATAAAAAGTGTATCAGTGTAGCTTCGCTTGCTCTTTCGAGCAAGGAATGCGAATTTTTATCGTAAAACATGCGATATCGATGATCGGTTGCTCTTCCCTCGTCCGCTTTGTATTTCCTTCTTTTTCCTGTGAAATGAGCATATATATTACTGTGGCAGGAAAATAAAAGCCAGTTGTAAGTTCAGCGCTCTGTGTGTCTCTTCTTTGTTTGTCCTTGTTCCATGCGCTGTGAAACTTTGAAAAAAGAAAAGAAAACACGTCAGTTTCATAATCGGCTCCACTCAGGCGTGCGCAGGGTTCCCCATCAGGGGGGGGGGGGGGGGGGGGCAAAGGATCATCGCAGCGCCCCAGGCCCCACCAAGTCAATGCATGGGGCAGATTTTGCGCCCCCCCCCCCCTCTTAGGCGAATAGGAAAGCCCCCCCCTTCCCGTGCGCACGCCTATGGCCCCACTCATAACACAGCTTCTGTAAAGCGAATGAGCATTAGTGGGATACATCAAGGGTTTCCTATTAGCATGAAGTCATGTTACGAGGCATTCAAAAGGAGGTTGAATCGGTTGAATGTCCTGTCAAAAGACTTCAATGCGCACAGGTGTCATGTTTAACAGCCAATATGCATATAGTTGAGGTGAGCGCACAGCGAACATTCTGCACTGGTGATCACATTCCAGTGCCATCAATAGGTAGAATGCAGCCGATTTCGGGCAGCATACGTGTGATTTCAGGGCGCTTTTTGTAAAGAAGCCGTCACCTGCCCAACATTCTCTGGCATTGCGCTTCGCGCCATTCGTTTTTCAAGAGAGCCTAGGCATCGCGTCTTATCAGTAATAACAACCTCATGTGTATTGTAGCGTCTATAATGCAGGCGAGGCGACCAAGTGTAAACGTAGCAGCGTTCGCTGAAGACGTAGCGACATAAATGGAGAAATAAAAACACGGTAACCGTTCTAACACTGCCGTAAACAAAGCGCGATTGCGTACCTTTTTCGGACAGCCGCAATCAACCACCGCCGTCGCCATCGCTCATGAAATAGCACCGGAAACCTGTAGAAGTGCGTTCCTGGCGATTTTTTGTATGCGTTTGAGCAGCCGACAGCGCAGCAGTTATTTTTCGGCATCGCTGAAGCCCGACAGAGTCGTTAAATCACGATAAAAACACATCCATCCGTGCACTCGCGTACACACTCGCGGGAAGACGGCTCGCCCGGACCCGCGAGCGCTTCCGAGCCGTGGCGGCAGATGGCGTCGTCGGCGCTTTGCGCATCGCCTATAGAGAACAAACAAATTGAGACTTGCGCCGTGTGTGTCCCATCTCATCTCTGTACGCGTCTTCAAAGCGCACCGATATCGTCGACATGCCAAGCCAACTAGCCCAACTATGGTTCCAAGTCACTCTGAAAATATAGTTGGGTTAGTTGATTCTGCGCGTCGACGATATGGATGCGCTTTGAAGACATGGACAGAGAGCAGATAGGACTTACACGGCGCAACTTTTAACATGTTTATTACTTTCAACTTGTTTTTTTCTCTGTCGACATTCAGCTTTATTTTGTGCCCCGTAGTCTGTAAACTTCTGACGCTGACGGTATCACTGTAAAAAAAAAATTGCAATACCCTTTCCGTATCCTCTACTATTGGTAGATACCAGAATTTTTATTTCCCTGTAGGTAGGATTTGGGAGCCTGTGACTCAATATTCAAGGCGCTCTTCACAGAGGTGTTTGGCCGATCCCCTGTTCGCAAGCCCCGCGCCGAACAACGCTTGCGCAATTGAGCACAGTAAATATCCGAAGCATTCATTAAATACATCGTGGATATCTGTGGCCGTCTAAACACCGCCGTGCCCAAGTCAGTGAAGATTCAGCCGATCCTTTACAGGATTGATGACAGGGTATTCCACATGCTCCTGGCCAAGCTTCCGTGTGCCGTTTCGGAAGTCGTCAAGGTATATCAAAGCTACGACTAGTTGATAAAGCAACGCGCCCTTAGAGTTACTGTATATGATACCTTTGCACGCTACCTTTAGCTTAAGCATGTCGCCTGCAAAAACAGAGGGCGGCTTCGCCGCATAGCAGTGGTTGCTAGCCGGACATATGCGCAGCTCTGCTCTCGCAGGGAGCATATACATTAATTCTACGCGCCCTGACTCGGCTTGTCGTAGGTGATTGAGTATCTCGATCAATATTAAGCTGTGTACTGGCATCCTGCTCAATCAACAAGTGGCAAGGGTTTTGCTGGCATTATATCGCAGTGGTTGTTAACTGCACCCTTCTACGCATGCCCACTTTCTTGACATATATACGTACATCGCTCCGCTATTAAATCATTGTTGAAAGTAAGCGCAGTTTGTTGTTCTCTTCGTCTGTTGCGCTGTTCTTTTATTCATTTATGTCCTTCCAACTTGCCCAAGCTTCCCCGCTTCATAGCTTCATTTCTAGTACAACGGGCTTTTTCTCATGTTCGTTTGCGCCTCACAGTGCTTTAGTAAGTTGTATTGCGCTGGCAGTTTGCCAAGCGACGTCCTTTGAATACTGCATCCGTGTCAAGATCTTGCCTGCTGAGGTAGCGTTCCTTTGTGCTGGCTTCACTCGCTCGGTTGGACACGGTGTTCGCATTTGCAAGATTTTACGCTCAGAACGGTCGCGCCAGAACGACCGCGGTAGCCTCTATCTGAAGCAATAACGTTCAGAAAGGTCCTCCACTGCCAAGAAGAAATGGCGTGAGTTGTCGGCCTTAGCTGACAGCACGGTGGAATTCATGTGGCAACACACACTCCGTAGCTTGCGGGCTGTCTCTTGAAAGAAGCCATCGTTGCCGATGAACCGCATACACACCGTTGGTGAAGCCTAACTTCCTGAAAAAGTGCGCGATGTCTTAAGACATGGACCGATGTTTACCGCTGAACCTCGAAAAACGCCATGAGAGATGCTCACCCTCGTACGAGAAGTTTCTCGACGGATCCCGGACAGCGAGACAAACAGGTGTGTTCGTGATGGTGTGTACGTTTTAACACGCTGTAATCCGCCTGGTAGTGCTGTGCCCACTAGGGATGTAGTATCTTTCTTGAAAGCCCTGACCCTCGCTCTTGTACCGTTTGACAAAGAAGATGGTTTCGCTGTTTTGCATTCTGTCTTGTTTAGGAACAAAGCCACATTGGCAATTAACTCGGTTTTTAAGCCTAGCGACACTTCCCTTGCAAAAGCGAAATTGGAAGCAAGAAGGCTTTGCAAATGTCTCAGCCTAGACAAAGTGGCTAGACATCCTTTTTAACGCTAAGATGCACAAGATTGACTGCCCACTACGGATAATAGTATTTGAAAACGGGATATGGCAAAAAAAATAGAGGCTGCCATGTTTTTACAAGAAAAGCATAACTTACTAACTATTGACGATCCTATCCTGGTAAGAGACTCAGAGGCGGTTATTATGTTTTTAAAAACCAATGACAAAGGACTGAAGACTTTCTCGATAGACGTGAACGATTTGTATTATTCGCTTCCACATAAGATGCTGCTTCAGTGCCTAGAAGAATGGAATGATACCTTTTGGTCGACAGTGTTCCAGAACGCATCAGGTATGTCGGTCCAGTGGTTTTCTAGAATTATTATAGTTTTATGAAAAGTCCACGTTTGCGTCTTGGAACGAACAACATTTCATTCAAAAAAAGTGGTGTTTGCACAGGTTCTCGTTTGGCACCAGTCTTGAGTGACATCTTTCTCTCGCGTAAGGACCGCCACGTTCTAAAGGATCTTGACTTGTCTCTCGTGGGGAAGGTCTGTAGGTTTAACGATGATTTCATAGTATTTCTTGAAAGTTCAGATGCTGATTTCGAAGTTGTCCCTAGACTTCTAAGTTTGTTTAAGGACCACCTGCATCCACTGAAACTTACACATGAACTACCTTCTGGCGATTCAGTTAGGTTCTTAGACCTAACGCTTTGTTTTCTGAGCAATCATTTGTGCTGGCTGTTCTCATCGTGAAGTGGAAAACCCCTTTTACCTTTCCCCTAAGCTCATTCTAAACTGGTGAAAAGAGGCATCATTATTGTTTGCCTCGTTAACGCTCTTAGGGGGTCATGCCTGCACTCGACGCAACGCAGTTTCCAAGAACAGGTCGAGCGCCTCTTAAGCGCTGGTTACCCGAATGCCCTAATTTCTGCTGTAGTGGAAAAGCTTTTGAAGCAAATCGAGTACCAATGAGGGCAATCTCCGCCTCAAAATGCGCCAGTTCCTAAGAACTGTGTCGCAGCCCCTTATCTGCACAACGTTTCGCATAGGCTGAAAAAAATTGGGCAGCGCGCCTGCATCTCTGTTGCCTTTTCCGCTACGGAAAAGCTATCAAAGCTTAGTAAGATGGTGAATGAACCAGCTGCAAATTGAGTAAGATGCTCTGTGAAACACAGAACGCGCTTCGTTCCTTGTGCTACCGCCGTCGTGTATCTTATTCCGTTGTCCTGCGGAAACAAATACATAGGGCAAACCGGAAGGTGCTTGAATGACCGTTTAAGAGAACATAATAATAATGTACACAATGCGGTTCAAAGACACCTCAGAATTCACTGCCGTGACGACGGCTGCGTGCCCTTCTTTGAGCATTGCGAGGTAATAGGCAAGCACCCATCGCAGGCCACGCGTGAGATAATTGAGACTTATCACAATAAGCAAGTTTGACGGTACGTGTGTAAGTTCGCCTTCAGTAGCACTATTGCAAAAAGAGATTGCGTATCTCGATCAATTTTAAGCTGAGTACTGGCTTCTTGCTCATTGAGCAAGTGACAAGAGTTTTGGTGGTATTATATCGCAGTGGTTGTTACTGCACCCTTCTACGCATGCCCACTTTTCTCACATACATATGTACATCACTCCGCTATTGAATCATTGTTGAAAGTCAGCGCTGTGTCTTGTTATCTTCGTCAGTCTTTGTCTGTTGCGCTGTTCTAATTTTGAATTATGTCCTACCAACTTGCCCAAGTTTCCACGCTTCAAAACCTCAACACCCGTTTGTTACCTGACCCTCTCTGCTCTCTTCCTGTCTCTTAAGGTTATGCCTATCATTTTCCTGTCCATTGCTCGCTCCTTCCTCCTCAATCTAAGTGGAACTATCTTTGTAAGCCTCCAGGTTTCTGCACCGTAGGTAAGTACCAGTAAGATGCAGCTGTTATATACCTTCATCTTACCTGTCACCTATTCGCCGGCTAAGCAGCCTGTATCCGCACTTCTTACGCATACTCAGGTGGTGTGTAGGCCTCCAGGTCAGACTAGTCCGCCCATGCAACAATGCGCTTTTAAGTAGCCTTTTATAGTCTCTCCGGTATTCCGCTAACGCATCGGCGTAGCTAGTGCCGGATAGCGTGTGCCGTAGCTACCGCAAAATGAAGCGGCGCAAACTACAGAGGATAAAAAACATGGCTGATCCCTCTGTCATAGGAATCGGTAAAACACGAAAGTGAAACGTGTCTTCACAGAGTTTGTTGAGGGTTATGCATTGTTTCGCCACAAGGGCAAATGACTGAATGCTACAGCAACAAATTGTAATGTCACGCGAGAAACGGCAGGCCGCTCGAAATTTTCAGTTCACTCTTCAAGCAGAAAGTTCGCGCGAAAAGAACAAATACAGGATGAGCGCGAACTTACAACGGTCACAGCTCGACACCTAAAGCGTGCTGTTCGAACACACTGGAGGACGCACAAAACAAGCGCACAAGTACACGCAGGACGAGCGCGAACTTACAATAAAATCTGGGGTTGAACGTCCCAAAACCACGATAAGATTATGAGAGACGCCTTAGTGGAGGGCTCAGGAAATTTAGACCACCTGGGGTTCTTTAACGTGCACCTAAATCTAAGTACAATGGCGAGCGCGAACTAACAACTGCCACAGCTACTTCTTTGCGTCTGAGCAGCGCGCTTCTTTCGCAAACGCGGCCGCTGCAGCGAGCGAAGTGACTTTCGTGCTCTGTGGAACTTCCAACGCCAGCACAAGACTTACTAACCGCCTCGATCCCGAGATAAGCGCGCCCACATCGCAACGCGCGGAGCGACGATCTTTAAATCGCACACTCGTGCCCGGTCGCGCCATCTCTCTAGTCATAACGAGAACACGCTCTGAGTAATGCCTACAGTAAATGGTGTTATAAATAGCTCGCCGTTAGCCTTACAACAAACGTATGGTTTGTGGCCGAGTCATTTCCCGCCACACGCTGCGGAACGAGAGGTCACAGGTTCGACTCCCGGTGACGGAGCTTTTACTTGTAAGTATTTTTTCTTTGCCATCTGTTAGTGTATACTTTGAAACGTTATATCCGTGACGGAAACACGTCAGTGGAGCCGTGGTGGACCCCGGCATAAAACACTTTAGTCTTAAAAACAACTAACAAACACGCAATCTGTCTCCTCCGAGATTCTGGCAGCACCTATTAGAGCTGTGTACGGGCCGAATTTTAGAACCCGAGTCCAAGCCCGGGCCCGCTGACTGCGTCGAAGGCACGGCCCGAGCCCGACGCAAGAGAGATGCAAGCCCGCCCGGCCCGGCCCGACGTGCAAAAATCAAAGCCCTGGCCCGGCCCGCTCCGTCCTGACATTATGAAGGTTTGCTGCTTTGCTGCAGAGACAAGAGGCCGCTTTCCGATAATTTCGCATTTTATTCGCATTTCACATAACAAAGTGAAACATGAGCAAACGACACACGACACTCACTATATGCAACGATTACATGTTGTGTAAAAATAAGCTAGGCATGTTGTTGGGCTAGTCGGTTCATTGTTACGTAAAGGTTTAAACTGCGCGAAGAAGACGGGACGGAAAGAGGAACACATACACACACACAAGCGCAGAACTTCCAACTTGGAAGTTGGAAGTTCTGCGCTTGTGTGTGTGTGTTCCTCTTTCCGTCCCGTCTTCTTCGCGCAGTTTAAACCTTTACGAAAAATAAGCTATCCAATGATTCGGGCTTCAGTGATATGCGGCGCTCCTGCGTCACATATCCCGCCCAACTGAAGCTTCCTTCGCTGCTCGCAATGGTAGCCGGAATTGCCAATATATTTTTCGGAAGCATAGCAAGCTTGGAATATTTAGACCGATTGTTCTTCCAGAAGGTTAGTACCTCGGACGTAGGAGAGGGGATTATTCCGTGTATAGATAATCACAGAGCTCATCTTGTGTGGCTTCACCCTCTCCCCTTGCGTTTAAAGTGGCTAAAGGAAAGAACCGAGAAAGGGGATGGGAGGCGGCTGCGCAGATGGCGCTACGGGGTCGAAAATAGTTGCTACACAACGTCTATATCTTGGGCTTGATTCGAGCTTTGCATCTGGCACGGCCCGTCCGACAAAAACAGTGTAGCCCGAGCCGGGCCCGAGCCCTAGATCAGAAGACGTCGACCCACCCGAAACCGGCCCGCGGGCCGGGCTCGGGCTTTCGGGCTACCCGAAGCCCGTGCACACCTCTAGCGCCTATCGCCACTCACTAAGACTACGGCATCGAATATTCGAGTATGTTTCTCAAAAACTGTGCCGAATTGACTCAACTACTTTGCTGCCGAAGCCTAATGACATGAATCTGACGCAAATACAAGCATCAGTTCGGAGCCTTACGAGCTACCGTGCGTACCACGGCCACTTGGTAGGCTCGAGGTGGATGGCAACCGCTTTCAGCGTAGCGGCCACGTTTTCCGGGCGCGCGCATGCGCAGCTCACACCTGGCTTCCCGGTAAACTCAAATCATTTTGCGTGTAGCGATGTGCCGGACCAACGCCTCCTCTATTTTATTCAATGCCAGTGCAAACGCTCGCCCCTCAATGGGAGCCGCCGGTCCGCCTTACATCAGAGTTCTGAAGGAAAAATTATAGCGCAAAACAAAACACGGACAGTAAAGAGCACGGGACTGGCGCCCGTGTGCATTGTCTGTCCGTCTTTTACTTTGCGCTACAATTTTTCCTTCAGAACTCTGATGTAAGGCGGACCGGCGGCTCCCATTGAGGGGCGTGCTTTGCCTTGCGCTACAATTTTTCCTTCAGAAGTCATGAACCAACTAGCCCAAGAAAACGGTTTGCTTAGCCTTAGATCAGAGAGCGGTCGTGATGCGACGCCACATGTAGGGTAGGGCTGCCTGTTTGCGTCACACGTGCGTCCGAGCACTGCCGCGTCGCAGTGACGCGTTGCCATTGGTTGCCCGCATAGCGCCACGAACGGAGACGCGCTATCTCAAAACACCGTGTCTCTTAAAGAGTCAGCGTGACCGCCAACATAGTGAACACGAGGGATGCAAGACGCCGCCCCACGGATTTGCACACAACTGAAAAAAATGCCCCCCACCTCCCCGAAGGAAATCGTGAGGAAATGCGAATACATTTCGCGCACGCTGCACTCCATTTATATATGGTGGTTGTGGTTCGAAGAAGGAAAAGGCGCCTAATTTCTGCAGCCTGGTCGGGAGCACGGCGCAGCGCCTGTTTTTTTTTTCTTCTTTTTTTATTTTTTTTTAAATTTTTTCTTAATTTTCTTTTGTTCTTTTTTATTTTTTTTATTTTATTTATATTTTGAATTTTTTTTTCATATATAGCTCCGCCGAGCTCCCGCGATGCGAGCGCCCTCACGCACCAGAGCGCGCTCCTCCTCACCACTCATTATAACACCTGCCGAGGCCACCGCGGACAACGCCAACGCCGGATTCCTGACATAGCCCGACTAAGAAATGCATTCGCATTTAAACTGGGGATGCGTAAAGCACGCAGCGATGGAGCGGTGTTTCCTACTGAAACATGCCAATCGCTGCTAATGTGCAATGAGAGACAGAAGACTCCGACTGGACACAGAGACTCGCAGTCCGCTTTTAGTTAACGCGCACGCTGCGAATTTTTATTGTTCAACAACGCACAGGAGAAATCTCCCACCGGCACCACCTTGGAGGTCAAGATCCATTGCCATATATACGGGGTGGCCAGTGAACGGTTGTGCCGCGCGAGCAGTCGGTTTTAGATGTGAAGCATCTTATGGCGAAGCTTAATCCGGTGGTGGCGGTGGTGGTGGTGTGCCTCGTGCCCTCCCTTACTGCGCATGCGCAAACCCTTTAAAAAATAAAAATAAAAAACCTCCTTTCCCCCTCTCTCTCCTCTAGGCATCCCTTCCCGCGGCAACCACACCCTCACTGCGCATGCGCCTCCCCTCCTCTCTCCCCTGCTAGGCTCCCCCCCTGCCCGCGGCGTCCACACTACCACTGCGCATGCGCGTCCCCTCCTCTCTCTCTTCTCCTACGCTCCCCCCTATCTCGCCTCGCTACGCGACGCCGACGCAGGGCAGCGTCTGCTAGCGAGTTTCTTGGTTGAAAAAACCGACTGCTCGCGCTGCAGAACCGTTCACTGGCCACTCCGTATATATGGCAATGGATTTTGACCTGCAAGGTGGTGCCGGTGGGAGATTTCTCCTGTGAGTTGTTGAACAATAAAAATTCGCAGCGTGCGCGTTAAGTAAAAGCGGACTGCGGGTCTCTGTGTCCAGTCGGAGTCTTCTGTTTCTCATTGCCCATTAGCAGCGAGTGGCATGTTCCAGTAGGAAACACCGCTCCATCACTGCGTGCTTTGCGCCTCCCCAGTTTTCTCTCCTGCGCAACGCTGCGATGAGCGAAAGCGTCAACGCCGCCGCCAGTGTAAGCATTAGCGCCCGCTGCTTCACATCTACCCATGGTTCCCTTTAGCGGGAGATGGTGTAATTTTTTTTCAGCCAAGAAACTCGCTAGCAGACGCTGCCTTTGTCGGCGTCACGAGGCGAGAGAGGGAGAGAGGTAGAGGGGGGGAGCGTAGGAGATGAGAGAGAGGTGGGACGCGCATGCGCAGTGGGAGTGTGGACGGCGCGGGCAGGGATGCCTAGAGAAGAGAGGGGGGAGCGTAGCAGGGGGAGAGAGGAGGGGAGGCGCATGCGCAGTGAGGGTGTGGTTGCCGCGGGAAGGGATGCCTAGAGGAGAGAGAGAGGGAAAGGAGGTTTTTTAATTTATTTTTTGAAAGGGTTTGCGCATGCGCAGTAAGGGAGAGCACGCGGCACACCACCACCACCGGATTAAGCTTCGCCATAAGATGCTTCACATCTAAAACCGACTGCTCGCGCGGCACAACCGTTCACTGGCCACCCAGTATATATGGCAATGGATCTTGACCTCCAAGGTGGTGCCGGTGGGAGATTTCTCCTGTGCGTTGTTGAACAATAAAAAGTCACAGTTTCACCGCAAGGGTGAAGCAATGAATGCGATAGCAAAAAATTGTAATGTTATACGAAGTGAGGCTGCAGCTAACTCTTTTTGGATCCGATCTCACGCAACTCTAGAAAACGCTTGTTTAAGAGAATTCTCTTCGCGTTGAGAGCGCAGCACGTAGAAGGGTACACCGGCCGCCCGCTTCCGGCCGCCGAGAAGGGGGAGATAACGCGCGCGCCCGCGCCCGCGCTCGTAAAATCGAACGTCGCCCCCCCCCCCCCCGCCCGCTGTCGGCCGCCGAAAAGGGGAGATAACGCGCGCGCCCCCCACTCGTAAAATCGAAGGTCGCTCGAGGGCCCCCCCCCCCCTCGCGTCTTTTCACGCTCACGAACGACGGGCGGGGCCGATTATATATATACAGATACATATACGGCAAATGACGCCGACGCCGACGGCGAAAACCAGCCGCAAGTGTCCATATAATTGCTATCGCAATAAAAATTCGCAGCGTGCGCGTTAACTAAAAGCGGACTGCGAGTCTCTGTGTCCAGTCGGAGTCTTCTGTCTCTCATTGCACATTAGCAGCGATTGGCATGTTCCAGTAGGAAACACCGCTCCATCGCTGCGTGCTTTACGCATCCCCTAGTTTTAAATGCGAATGCATTTCTTAGTAGGGCTATGTCAGGCATCCGGCGTTGGCGTTGTCCGCGGTGGCCTCGGCAGGTGTTATAGTGAGTGGAGAAGAGGAGCGCGCTCTGGTGCGTGAGGGCGCTCGCATCGCGGGAGCTCGGCGGAGCTATATATGAAAAAAAATTCAAAAAATAAAAAAAATAAAAAAAGCTTCTAGAACAATGAGACGCGGTTCGCGCTAAGCATTGCTGACAGTCTTTGAGGGCGAAAACCGAATAGAGCAAAGTGAAAATAAGAAACGCGCGTGGTGTTACGATCGGTCTTGGAAGCTGTCATGGCAGAGACAGCAGAGAATGCTCCGGTCACTCAAACGTTCCTTCCGGGTTCGCTGCCCTTCGGGGGCGCAAGTCTAATCCCCTTTTGCTGGAATGCCTACGGAGTGCGGCGTGCTCAGGTGACCAGTAATCCAGCAAGGGTGCGGCGATCATCCCTTTGTTGAAGATGCGGCCGGCGTGGGAATGAGCTGCGGACACCTTTCCCAGCTACGTGGCATGTCTCTGCGGCTGGACGGGGCCATTAGCGGTTGCAGGTGTGGTCGACAACAACAACCACGTGATCAGAGGTCACCGGCTTGGCACCAGTCCGGTTCCCCTACGGACACTTCCTCCTCGCCGACAATATCGAGTCGTCTGGGCGTGGTATGTGGACATCCCCCTGTGTGGGGCATTGGTGTTCCCCAATTGGACTTCTCGTCCTCGCCATTTTGAGCAGTGTGTTGTGCGTCCTGTTACCTCCTTTCTGGGGGCAGGGCGTTGTGGTGGCAAGACACCTTATTGGCGGGTGTTGCTGACACCGGTTTGATTGCCTCAAGTTGCCAGACTCGGGGCTTTAAAAGCCGAAGACTTTTTGTAAACTCTTCTTCTTGATCTCTCAATGTGAATAAACGTCTGTAAATGTCTCTCCTACGAGCGCCTTCCTCTCTGCTAAGATGGGCTAGGGGACCGGTGGTGGGCCAGCTACCAACGATGAGTACCGCCGGACCCGGTCCCAACAACGGATGGCAGCAGTTGGATAAGACGGACCCTCTGACAGCGTCATGGAGGCCAGCCGATATGGAACTGCCTACATACGGTGGGATCGAGTTCATCGGACTGGAAGGCAACGCTGAAGCTCGCTACCCGGATGACCTAAGCGGACGGACTGCTCCTCGTGGCACTGCTGACAACTCCGGAAGGAACGTGTCTGAATTCATGACTGCATATGGTAAGCGCATGGCTTTTCTTCGCTAGGATATCACCAGGCTTTGTGTAGAAAGCAGTGATTTTTGTAACTGTTGACGGAAGTTTGGATAGTACGTCAAAGTTGTTTTGTTGACGGAAGTTTGGATAGTACGTCAAAGTTGTACTGTTGACGGAAGTTTGGATAGTACGTCAAAGTTGTTTTGGTAGCGAAGAGTTAGCAGCACTGGGGGGCAGCCATGAATTTGAAGGCGCTAAAAAGGCCGGAATTGTTAGAGTTGGCCCGAGAGTTGGGTATCCAAATTGCCGACTCTCCAAAAGCCAGAAATCATTGAGGCGATCGAGGCAATTGGGGCAGACGATGATGGACTTGAAGAATGTTTAGAGGACATCGAGCTGAAAAAAAGAGGAACAGAAGCGCAAGCAGGAACGAGAGGAAAGGTTGCGCAGGAAAGAGATAGCGGAACAGAAGCGCAAGCAGGAAAGAGAGGAAAGGTTGCGCAAGGAAGAGATAGAGGAACAGAGGCGCAAGCAGGAAAGAGAACATAGAAGGAAGATGCAGGCATTGGATGAAGAACATAGCAAGAAGACGCAGGCATTACGCAAAGAGATTGAAAGGTTACACCGTGAAACTAAGGCACGACAGCAAAGAGGCCAGACATGTGTAGATGCAGCGTACAAATGGTGCGAAGTAGCGGCGGTGCCGTTTAAGGCCGAAGAGCAGGCTAGCACATGTGAGAGCAGCGCGTTCATAAGAGGACCAAAGGTATCAGCTGCGAAAGATGCTCCGCTAGGAGTAGGGGCCGCCGAAGGCCAGAGTAAGAGCGACGAGGTGCTGTGCCAAGGGAAGGCTAGTGAAACAGCTAAGATAGTTGTAGACCATCTGGCACAAACACAGAGTGACGTTGTCCCGACGGTGGTTCTTGCAAACGATGTCCAATGGAATTTCGACTCGGTAGGCAAGAACACCGGAGTAAGGTCAGCAGAGTGTACGAAAGTACTGAGTAGAGATGACAGTGCACTTGTGAGCTCCCAGGCATGTGAGCTAAGTTCAAATGAATGCGTCGCTACGGTCGATTTTGCACGCGATGTCCCAGGATTCGACTCGCTAGGCAAGACGACCACAGTAACGTCGGGAGAGTGTACTGAAGTACAAAGTAGAGCAGTTGTAGATAGCTCCCAGGATTGCGAGCTAGATTGTGCAAAGAGCTGCATTGTTCCTAAGCGCGTTAAGCTGTCCGCCAGTCTAGAGAATGAGCGCAAAGATGATTTGTTCGTGAATCAGTCAGACTGCGCGGGCGAGACAGCTAACGAAAGCTGTGAGAGGGTTGAGGAGGATGAGATGCGAGCGGAAAGCTCAAAAATGCGCCCCAAGAAGAGGCGTAAACGGAAGCGGCGTCGTAAAGCCAGGAATGCGACAAAGAGCACAGTACGTTTGAAGAAGGGCTCTGAACGTTTGAGCGTAGTGGGCAGAATGAACCGTTTGTCATCGGCGTCGAAGTTGTTTTGCATGCGTCCGAGCCACCGGAAAGGAAAGAAGCGAAAAGCGCAAAGTACGCGGCAGAGGTCGAATGATGAGTTGCCAGGCAATCATAAAGACTGTAGGCGCGAGACAGCTGACGAGCATATCGTTGATGATGAACGTCAGAGCAGGGCGAAAGGCTTCCAGAGTTCGCACCAAGAAGCGTGCGAAAAGGAGAAAGCGTCCGAAAAACAACAATGAGGCTAAGATCGCGACGCGTTTGAGGAAGGTCTTCGGACGGCGGAGCGAATTAACGAGAAAGTTGCCGTGTCGCAGGCGTCCGAGCGGCCGGAGAGCAAACAAAAGACAAGCGCCTGGTACGCGGAAGCGGTCGGAGGGCAAGGGACCTCCCCGTTGTGCTCGCGGCGCGTTGAACAAGGTGCGGAACAGTAAGGCCGGTGGTTTTCGCGAAGTAGCAGAAAGGAACCACGGAGGGTCTGCTTCGAGGAACGTAGAGCGGTTCGGTGACAAGGTGATTGACCTTTATGCCTGTTGTACACCCCGCCTGACGAGAAAAGCTTTCTGGGCGCGACCACCGCGAGTTCGACTGAAAGTTTTAGAGAACAGTTGGTAGCTTCTCAGAAAATGTCGACTCAGGACTGTTGAAAGGAATGTTTTGTTTGTCTATTTTAGTTAAGAAATAGTTTCTCTTTTGATCTCCTCGACTCTTGATGTTTAAGTAGCTAGTTTTGAACATTGTTTTCTTCTTTACCGCTCTATGGTTTTGTTAGCCGATATGCGTTGTACAGTTGGTTATCGTATCGGAAGGATGCGTAGTGACACGCATCAGAGCGAGTTAAGGGCTTTATAGATGAGCATTACGACAGCTGACTTTGAAAAGAGTTCATGGCGTTTCCGTTGTGTGTCATGCGTGGACACAAGGAAATGTAAGGTCAGGGTGTCCCACTAGTTAACTAGCGGCAACGTAACAGTTCGGCAGGGAGCCTGCGGGAAAGTAGACAAAGCTGTGCTTTGTGTGAGTTTTAGCAGAGCCATGCGAAATTTGTTTTCATTTGTTTACTGTTTTATTCGCATGCGTTCTGTATAGAAGCGACTAAGGAATGGTTATCGCGAGAGTCGGTCACTTGTTTAGTAAGAATTCTTACCGAAAAGGGTACAGCTAGTTTAATCACACATCCGTGGAGTAGATGCTCGCAGAGGCACTAGTACGTGCACTTACGGATGTCAGTTGTGAACAACGTTCCTGATGTTGGAGCAGTATTTCTTCTGTTCAAAGGGACAGATCTAGCTTTGGCGGCGCCAAGTGTTGTGGCCGATAAGGTCAAGCGCAAGCTTATCTTGAATAATGATGACCGAGTCGTTGCCCCGGTGTAACGAGACCCTCAAGTCGATCCTTGCTTTCATTGGCCGGCTGGTGCGTTGCATTCTTGTTGACAGTTTGTTTACGTAGGCACACTGTGTGTGTGTCAGTTATACGGCTTTTATGTGTTTTCAAGAGTGGCTGCTTTTGATGTTGCTACGGGAGGGCCACAGGATTAACGCTAGGAAATGGGGAAACGGCCACCTTGAGTGAAGCTAGGCCTGGAGAATCTTGGTGGAGGATTGCCGTGTGCATGCTTGTTTGTGGTTGTGTTTTCGGCGCAGTTTCCTAATGTCCTGAGGCCATCATCGGCTGGTTCAGCGAGGCAGATGGTGCCTTCGGGGAAGAATGACGGAGGATGTCACCTCATCCATGCGAGTTGAGCTCCCTACGGTCCTGCTTCGATGTGAACATCGGATCCAGTGTTGAGGCCATTAGTAGTGGATAACGAGCTGCGAAACAGATCCCTCTGCACAGTACCTGCTGGACACTGTACCTCGGGATCTTCTTTCCCCGGCGGAGAAGCTGTTACGATCGGCCTTGGAAGCTGTCATGGCAGATGCAGCAGAGAATGCTCCGGTCACTCAAAAGTTACTTCCGGGTTCGCTGCCCTTCGGGGGGCGCAAGACTAATCCCTTTTTCCTGGAATGCCTACGTAGCGCGGCGTGCTCAGGTGACCAGTAATTCAGCAAGGGTGCGGTGATCATCCCTTTGTTGAAGATGCGGCCGGCGTGGGAATGAGCTGCGGACACCTTTCCCAGCTACGTGGCATGTCTCTGCGGCCAAACGGGGCCATTAGCGGTTGCAGGTGTGGTCGACAACAACAACCACGTCATCAGAGGTCACCGACTTGGCACCAGTCTGGTTCCCATTCGGACACTTCCCCCTCGCCGACAATATCGAGTCGTCTAGGCGTGGTATGTGGACATCCCCCCTGTGTGGGGCATTGGTGTTCCCCAATTGGACTTCTCGTCCTCGCCATTTTGAGCAGTGTGTAGTGCGTCCTGTTACCTCCTTTCTGGGGGCAGGGCGTTGTGGTGGCAGGACACCTTAGTGGCGGGTGTTGCTGACACCGGTTTGATTGCCTCAAGTTGCCAGACTAGGGGCTTTAAAAGCCGAAGACTTTTTGTAAAAACTCTTCTTCTTGATCTCTCAATGTGAATAAACGTCTGTAAATATCTCTCCTACGAGCGCCTCCCTCTCTGCTAAGATGGGCTAGGGGACCGGTGGTGGGCCAGCTACCCACGATGAGTACCGCCGGACCCGGTCCCAACAGTGGCAATATTGAGCTAGTAGGGGGCGGGGGGGTACCCTTGATGGGGAACGCTGAGCACGCCTATGTTGTTTTACGAAAGGGTGCCGAATCGACCAAATACTGTGCTGTCGAAGCTGAAGGACATGAATCTAAAGCAAATAAAAGATCAAGTCCGAGCTAACGAGCTGCAGTGCTTGTTAGCTTGTCTGTTATTAGTTCATCTGTTGTCTCGGTCGGTCCTGGTTTGCGCTGAAGTTTTCACTTAACGAGCTATAGTGCGTACGAGTGAGTGAGTGACAACTTTATTCGTCGAAGGGGTGAGGGGCAAGGGAGACTAGGCCACGTAGGCTGTCAGGCCGTGCTTCTCTATGATGTCTTCGGCTCGTTCCAGAACCCGTGTTTGGATGTTCCTGTTGGTGCTGGAAAGAAGGGCGTCCCATTGTTCCTCGGTCGGGAGTGGGCGAATGAGGTCGGTGGGCGGGGGATCGTCTGGGCAGCCCCAGCGGATGTGGTTCAGCGATGCAACGCCGCCACAGAGGTGGCAGCGTGCATCCATGACATCTGGGTGGATGTACGAAAACACGAGGGGGCACGGAAAGGTGCGGGTCTGTAGGCGACGCCAGGCGATCTCGGACCGCTTGGGAAGACTGCCATCAGGGGGTGAATAGGCGTATCGCTCGAGGTGATAGTGCTGGGTAATGTCATGGTAGGTGACCAGGGGCTCTGGCGCCTGGGCGTCCGACTCTGAGGGGCCCACCACTCGGTCGACGAATCCTCGAGCGTGTTGGTGAGCCGTCTCGTTGCCGGGATGACCCGAGTGGGCGGGGACCCAGATCAGTTGAAAATAGCGCTGCTCATCTTGCAGTAGTAGTGGGCGAAGGAGTCGTAGGGTGGTAGGCGAGACAAGACCTCGCGCGAAATTTGAGATGGCTTGTTTGGAGTCGCTGAGTATGACGCCAGCGTCGGCCGAGGTCGCAGCCAAAGCGATGGCCGCCTCCTCCGCTTCGATGGCGTAGGGTGTTCGAATGGTGCCGGCCGTGATTGCCGTCCCTGAAGGCGCTGAGGAGGGCGACACGGAAACGACTACGAAGGCGTCCCTGGGTGAGTTGTATCAGGCCGCATCCACGTAGACAACAGCCGGGTGGTCGGCGTACTTGGCATGAAGCATGGCCGCCCGGGCTTGGCGGCGAGCATCGTGGTGGCCCGCGAGCATATTCTTAGGCAGCGGCTTGATGGAGAAGGCCGCTCGAACAGCACGGGGCAGTGAGACCAGGTCCGGAGGGTGGGAGGAGATGTCGTGGCCGATGGAAGAAAGGATGTGGCGACCGGTCGCCGAACGGCAGAGGCGTTGCACCTGAGCGGAGCGATGAGCCTCAATCAACTCGTCGAGGGTGTTGTGTACACCAAGGCGTAGAAGACGATCCGTGGACGCGTTGTGGGGAAGGCCGAGTGCAGTCTTGTATGCCCGACGAATGAGGACGTCAGTTTTGTCGCGTTCCGATTTGAGGAGACGAGTATAAGGAAGGCCGTACGTGAGACGGGAAACGACGAAGGCGTCGACGAGGCGGAGCAGATCGTGTTCTCGCATGCCCGCACGCCGCGCGCGGACACGGGCGAGCATTCGGGCGGTCTGTTGCACCGAGAGTGAGAGCTTGTCGATGGTGTGTGTGTTATGGCGGTTGGACTGTAGTATCAGCCCAAGCACGCTGAGATGTTGAACGACGGGCACGGGAGTGGAGTTGGCGTACACAGTGATGGTGGGGTGAGGCCTTTTGTATCGACGCCGGTCGGGAGGCCGCATGAGGAGGAGAGCCGATTTGGCCGCCGAGCAAGTGAGACCGGCCGCGTGCACGTGAGACGTGATGACGTCGGCTGCGCGTTGCAACGTCTGCTCGATGTGGCCATCAGAGCCCGATGTGACCCAGATAGCGACGTCGTCAGCGTACAGGGTGTGTTTGAGAGCGGGGATACAGTCCAGCTTTCCAGGGAGAGAGCGGGGGGGTAAGATTTAATAGAAAAGGCGACAATACGGCACCCCTGAGGAGTGCCGTGAGGGCCAAGCTCGTACGTAGGAGACGAGAGGTCCCCTATGATGATTTCGGCCGCGCGGGCGGTGAGGAACGCGAATGTAGATGTAGGTGCGGGTGCCGGGATTGAGGGCTGCGAGTTCGGCAAGAATAGCCGAATGGGAGACGTTGTCGAATGCTTTGTGAAGGTCGAGGCTAAGAAGAGTCTTAGTGTCTGAAAATGTGGGTGGTTCGAGGAGGTCGTGGTGGAGTTGCAAGAGAATATCTTGCGTCGAGAGGTGGGGGCGGAATCCAAGCATAGTATGGGGAAGGAGATGGTGAGCGTCCGTGTACGTTTGTAGGCGAGCGAGAACGACGTGTTCCAGAAGCTTGCCGACGCATGAAGTGAGTGAAATGGGCCGGAAATTCTCGATTGTGAGTTTCTTTCCCGGCTTGAGGATGAAAGCCGCGCGAGCTTGTTTCCATGACTGGGGTAGGTTGCCGGAGCGCCAGCACTCGTTGAGGAAAGAAGTGAGAGTAGTGATCGAAGGAGAGTCGAGGTTTCGCAGGAGCTTGTTGGGGATGCGATCTGGAGCGGGAGCGGAGGTCGTACCTAGCCTGTGTAATGCTGCGTATACCTCTGCCTCCGTGATGTCGGCGTCGAGTTCTGGGTTGGGGGGCCCCAGTGTAGGACGCAAGAGGGGGGAGAATGCACACCAGGGTCAGAAGCTGAAAGTACTTCGCAGCCAGGTCTGCCATCAGCGACGGAGTGTCGCCGGGGTAGGCCCGGACCACTCGTTGTAGTTGCTGCCGAGTGACCGACTTGGCGGAAGCAGGGTCGAGGAGGTGGCGGAGGATGCCAGGATTGTTTGCAGCCCAACTGACCGGAGAGCTCCGAGCACAGTTGTTCCCACTGTTGGCGTGCAAGCACGGTGGTGTGTTGCTCAATAGTACGATCGAGGTGTGCGATGCGGCGGCGTAAGCGACGGTTGTGACGTTGCTTATGCCAACGGTTGGTGAGTCCCGTGCGAGCGGCCCACTAGTGTGTACGAGGTCCACTTGATAGATTCGAGGTGGACGGCGACCGCTTTCGGTGGAGCGGCTATGTTTTCCGGGCGCGCGCTTTTCCTCGATAGTTAAATTCAAACTAGTTGAGGTTACCATCCGTGTGGTAGCGTTCAACACACGACACTGCGCCATGTTCATTTACTCGCGAGAGATGCAAGGCGCGCATTTCGTCGTTTAGTGTACAGACTCTTTGTATCCGTGTCGTCTCTCTTGTGGATGTGTGTGCGCGCTGCTACTCCTTCGCTCTCTTTCAAATAAAAGCGCGAATCACAGAACTCATGCTGCCACCTATGTTTTAAATAGGAGAACACCATTTGAGGAGCTGGGCTTGTCAAAGGACCTCTTGAAAAATTGCGAAGAGCCATTACGATCGGTCGATCGAATCAACCAATCAATCAATTAAACACCGCACAATGTATATTTGCGCAGTCCTAAACGCAGTCCTTTTTCATGTGCTACATTTTATGCGCTGTTTTGTTTTCGCTGCAGATGCACCCACGTTGACTCTTGGGGGTACATCTCAATCCCGACGATGAATCACCCTTGATCAATTATTAAACAAGCCTTTGTGGTAGTTGTAGTAGTTAACGGTCGGAATGTAATCAGAAATAATTCCATGGCTGATGCCTCCGCAATAGGAATCGGTATAACACGAAAGTAAAAATTGTGTTTACACAAGTCGTTGAATGTTTACTCTACTGTACATTGATTTAAGGGAACTTCCGCAATGTCTATTGGTGTTTGACAGCTATAGCACTGTTTAACGTGGATGCACCGACGTTCGCGCTTAGGTTGCACATCTCCATGCCGGTGGCTAATGTCCATGATCACTGATTGGACAAACCTTTGTGGTAGGTGCCCGTAATAGTTAGCGGTAAGACCGTAATCCGAGCGGTGTGACAGCGAGAAGAGCGTCGCTGACTGGACGCACAACTTGTGCTAAAGTCGCCATCTCGCGGTGTGTTAAACACAATGGCAAAACTAGAGGCAAACGCAACGCGCGTCGTGTTTACCCTCTAAGTCCGGCCGCAATCTTTCTTGGGGCAAACGAAAGCAAGGAACACGGTGTTATGGTAGCGGCGTTACAGCCAGGCGAGTCAGAGTCGTCGAATAGCTATTTTGAGGCGAAAGCCTTTAATGGCTCATGCTCACGTCCGTCCGTCCGTCCGGCGTCCGTCCGTCCAGCGTCCGTCCGTCCATCTGCCCGTCTGTCCGTCCGGCGTCCGTCCGGCCTCTGTCCGTCCGCCCATCCGTCTGTCCGTCCGTCCGTCCATGCCCGTCCGTCCATGCCCGTCCGTCCGTGTCCGTCCGTCCGTCCGAGCCCTGGCACGGAGCCATGGTGGTCGCCGGGGTGCGCAAAGCGGACGCCGGTCGCCTCGGACTCTGCAGCGCTCGCGCTTTGCTTGCGTAGCGTCGCTGTGCCCAGCGTTTGGAATCATTCTGACTGACGCCGTCTCAATGGACACAGGCGTTCGCGAAACACACTTTGGAAATTTACAATGGGTCCGTCAATTTAAGCGCTGGAACGGTGATGGCGTTTGCGCGATGTGCAAAGCGCGTCGCTCGTATGTATTGTACTATAGCTCATAACTAACGCATGCGAAGGGAGGAAGATTAGTGTCGGGTCTCGCTGTGATTCGCCGTAAAAAAATTAAAAAAAAGAACACGCACACATTCCGTTTGTGTGTTATCCCACTGAGGGTGTAAAAGAAAAATAAAAGACATGGCATAGTCAGTCGAATGGCCACACGCTTTCGCCGTACATACTTTGGAATGTACAAAGTGTCCTTCAATTTTTTAATAGGGATAACTGCTATGAGGGAGGCGCCGAGGCTTTAGGGAGCCTTCATGTGCGCGCCTCGCTCCGCACATTGAACAGCATTTGTGCGGAAAATTTTTTCGTGGGGCGGGGCTGTGAAACGCTCCCCCGAGGCACGGAGGCGCGCACATGAAGGCTCTCTACGTGGCTTGGGCTGAGGTCGCCACCTCACCGTGCGTTAAGGCGTTGGACAAAATTGCATTTCTCCCACTGGAAACGCGTCGAATGGCACGGACGCGAAGCAACGACGCGGGGCCGAAGCTAATCGTGGAGGCCATGGTCCCTGTGCATTGCTTCACTTTACTGCTCCCGCACGGTGACACCACCAAGCCGACCCAGAACACTGTGAAGGAAAGTGTGAAATAAAAAAAAAAACCGGCAGATCCCACGCATTGTGGGAATCGACGTAATGCGAAGCAGCCAGCAAGCAGCAAATCATGCTGTACATAACATGCATGTCATGATTTACTTCCTAGGGCCTGTTATCCAGCATATGAATCAGTCGACTGTGGAAAAAAAAAAGAGGACAAAAAAGGAAAAGAAATAATGCAATAGGATAGATAGCTGCCTTTTTTGGGTCGGGATACATGGCAGATCTAGATGGATATTACACAACACGTCGCTCGTATGTATTGTACTATAGCTCATTCCTAACGAAAAGCTAACCAAGTTCCCATTTTTTGCCCCCGATGTGCCGAGCCCCACAATGCAGAATTCTGCCGAGCAACAACCTTGAAATGTCCCAACTGCCACGGATCGCATGAAGCTTCATCAAGAGACTCTCCAGCAGTGAAGAAAGAATGGAGCGTAATAAAACTGATGGTAAGGGATGGCTCGACACACACAGAAGCCGCTGATATTGTCAGAAAGCGAAAAACGACGTTCCCCTCACCGAAGAAGGTCTAGGAATACTGCTGCCCAATCTGGGACCGTCACCGCGATGTCATAATTCAGCGGACTACCGGACTTCTCTTTCCCAACAGCTACCACCACTGCCTCCGCCGCCACCACCACCACCAACCAACACCTTACATTCGGAGGGCCAAGAAGACGAAGAGGGGATGAAGGCGGTGGCAAATGTCGTGTGCCCGTCCTTACGTGCACCATTGCGCATTCACAGAGAGACGACACAAGATTCTACCAAAGATCTCCGCGACGAAGACCTACGTGTCATGGCTGTGTTGAGGTCATTGATCAGCACAATGCGCACACTCCTCATCGGATTGACAACCCCATCAGCACGAAGCGCACTGCAAGTTATGGATACCTTCGAGGCCAGTCCTTGCAAGCCTTCATTAACATCATGGATTGCAGTGTAGTTCATCTAAGACAGTCGAAGTTGACCCGTACTTCGTGACATTTCCGCAGTTTTATGACTTTCTGGGCATGCGCGGTACACGCTGCTATATGCGTGAAAGCGTATTACTTTCCCTCTCTTCCATTCTTCTCTTCTCTATTCTTTTCCTCCCCCTTACCCCGTGTAGGGTAGCAAACCGGGTGCAACCTGGTTAACCTCCCTGCATTTCCTTCGCTTTTCTCCCTCTCTTTCCTGTCTACAAGATCATCTTTCAACTGTGTCATTCTTGCACACCCGCTTCGACGGCGCCAAGCTGGCTGTGGCAGCCACATTTCGATAAGAACTTAATGAAACCGAAAAAGAACTATCTTCTTTTTCTACTCTCTTTCCTAGCGTTCTCAAGCTTATCTAGTTTTGCTTTGAGGTAACGCAAGGAGCAAACGAGCAACACTTAAGTGGTACACCAAAGGAAATTTGGTTACTATACAACCACAATATCCTGTTCGTACCCAAACATAACGCTTCACGCTACCTCGGAACAAGAAACTCGGAACGCAGCATGCTGCTTCAATACCCCACCGCTACGGCAGCGCAGAAACTAAAAAAAAAAAAGAAAATGAAAAAAGACACGATTCTATTGATAAATCACGGGAGCGTCTATCACAGCCGCACATTTCGTGCGGAATGCTGCGAGCTGTCTGGCACAGGGGCGCTATTTTGTAAGCGTTCTAGCATAGAACGGAGAGGAGGATCGAACAAAAGGACGAGGGGGGAGCAAACAGCCAATAGGCGAGCTGAGGAATTCAGGAATGTATCCAATGCATAAATACATGTATAAATATTATAACTGAACATCAATACCTCAGAGGCATTGTTTCTGGAAGCTTGAGGTTGAAGAGCTCGGTGACATTAACAGTTAACTTGTGTTAATGTCTTTACATAGCGCCAGGTGGTGTCGCAGTGGCGCTGGCCCCCCACGCTGTTTAAACCAATGCTTCTAGTATTAGCAGTATTAGTGTACTTGTAAAATTCAAACGGCGCGACAGTTCGAACCGTTACCCAGTTGTCGAAATAGCGCAGCAATCGAGAAGAGGTCCGCGCTTTCCCGACAACCAAAGGGCGTTTCTGCTCTCATTTATGGAGCGGCATCCCCAGTTAGCCTTACGCGCTAGCGAGCTCACCCACGAGTACACAGCAGCGGACAGGCGTCAGCTGTGAGGCGGTAGAGAGATGCGCGAGAAACCCACTCCTCCGGCCCCACCGCTTACGTTTCGGTCCAATCCGAGTCGTCTGCGGAGACTGTTTCGTAGCCATACTATCGATAGAACGACGCCCGAGCCCGTTATAACAACCTCCTCTCCGTTCTATGCACATTTTGTGGCTATTCTCACGTCTTGACCGTCGGAATAGCCTCATAGCCTCGACCAATCACGCATATTTTTCCCTCCTCCATTTGTTCGATCCTCCTCCCCGTTCTATGCTAGAACACTTACAAAATAGCGCCCAGTACGTCAAGAAAAACTGTCCAATTCATTGCCAGTCGCCACCGTCGAGATAACGCCGACATACAGCGCTCTGTTTTCTGCGCACTGAGGTGAAGCGACAGTCTCAGGGCGTGTGTACCGTTTCTTTTGATGCTTTTTTTATTTAGTGCCGCGTCACTTCATACGTCACGGTGGGACTTTTGAATTCTTTAAGGTCGATACGCCACGTGGTGCCGTTCTGGCGAACTAAACCGCTGGTGTCCAGAAAAGCTGCATATGATATCATTTGATTACATTAGTTCAATTCGTGAGTCGAATGTTGAAAATCTTTTCTAAACAAACCGGATAGCCTGTCTTTGGATTCGTTCAAGTTCCATTACGTTACATTGTGTGTAGGGGTTCCCATGCAATGCAGGCGTACTCGAGCTTCAGTCGAATTAAGTAATAATACGTGAGAAGTTTAGCAGAGGCTCAAGCATGTTTAAGTTTGTATTTTAGAAAGCACAGTTTTCGGAAGGCAGAAGAAGGTATGTGTTGCAAATGCAGGTTCCAGGACAGGTTATTTCAAATGGTGACACCTAGATAGTTATAGTTAGTGACTTCTTTATGTGCAGAAGAGCCCAGCCTATAATTATAATATATAGATGTTTTCTTTCCGGAAATCGGTAAGAAACGCTTTTTTCTACATTCATTGTCATCTTCCAATGGGTGCACCATTGGAAAATTTGACTGAAGATTTCATTCCGGTAATCTTGGTCACTACTATGTATCGACAAGGCCCATATGTATCGAGTCTTGTATTGCTTTTCTCATTTTGACACTTTTCTTGTGTAAGACAAACTGTACTCTAAACAAACATTCTTAGACATGTTGGTGATTTTTTTTGGATTTTGTATCGATGGGCGCCTCCTACAAGGATTCCGTCTCTAAGATTTTAGGTTATTCTAATCAATTCGGACCATATCTTGTTCATACCCTTGAGCGTCATCGAGATGGCGTGTTCGATTTCTCAAAATTTTTACTTAAATTCTACGAACCACATGTGTGTCTCCTCAGCCACGTTCTAAAAAGAATATTTTGCCTTTTAAGTCGGTGCATTGAAAAATTGTAAAGAGAGGAATTGCGATGACTGCCATGGAATCGGCTCTTAGAAAATCGTGTTGTCACAAGGCGCAAGAAAGCTTTGCTAATCGGATAAGCCGCCTGTTGGCTGCAGCTTTCCGCAAGTCACTTTTGATTGCAGTTGCTCAATCTCTCTTTTAGAAAAGGAAAATCGGTAAGAATGCCGCCACTGTGCGTAACATAACATGGTGATTTTAGCGCTAAAAGACGAACACATGTGAGAGACAGGACAGGCGCTATCCTGTCTCTCACATGTGTTCGTCTTTTTTTAGCGCTAAAATCACCATGTTATGTAATCACCAACTCGCCCAACAATAAGTTCTTATTGTGCGTAACAAGTTGAGGCCAGTGGTGGCGCCTTATCTGCATAAAGTCGCCCATCAACTTAAGAACGTAACTGGCACACTTGATGTTCCTGTGGCCTGTTTTACGCCAAACAAGCTTTCGAAGCTACGCTCCCGCAACTGTAGTGTGAGTAGAGGAGGATGGCAAATCAAGCAGTGTCTCCTAGGTTCCTTAGACTTACAGTAATACGGATAAGCGGGCTAGTTGGTTTAGCTGCATACTGTGACTTTAGCGCAAACGCACGAGGACACACAAGAAAGGAACAAACGGACCAGCGCAGCACAAGAAAGGAACACACGGACCAGCGCAGTCCGTGTGTTCCTTTCTTGTGCTGCGCTGGTCCGTGTGTTCCTTTCTTGTGTGTCCTCGTGTGTTTGCGCTGAAGTCACAGTATCCGTAGACTTAGTTTATGCCATCCCGCTCTCATGTGGTAAAACTTACGTCGGTCAAGCTGGGAGCTGCATCATTTAGCAACGCAGGGGACATGAACAAATCTTAACAGGAATGCTGTTGAAGGAACGCATATTGCCGCTCATATTAATTATTCCTGCAATTGTGAGGCGCGATTTCAAGGAACGTCGATCTCAAGCAGAAGTGAGGACCAGCATGCATGGCTGGCCGTAGAAGCTTACCACAAAACGAAAAGAGCTCAACTGTGTATCAGTAATATTTCTTTGTCCTGGCCCTCACCTGAATATTAATTCATGTCTTCGTGTATCGAATACACTGACTATCATCGTTGCTTCACTTTTTGATTCCAGCTATTGTGTGTGCTTGTGTGTTAAGGCTGCCTTTGGCTTATATATGCACTTCCGTGTGAAGGAATAAAGCAGTTGATAGACAACGCTTGAATGTGTCGTGTATTTCCTTCGTGGGGCGTCATGTGCCTTTGCGCTGTAACTTTGACCTTAGGAATAGTACTAAACGTATTCGAATGTATTAGGAAAATATTCGAATCGATGCTTCCAAGTTGAAAATTCCATATTTGCACGCCCTTAAAGAGAGCATCAACAATAACAAGGAAACATAACGTTTTTCCTCGAAAATATGCACATTTTGTTTCATCATCGCGAATCATTTGAATAAACTCTAAAAAAATTTAATCTTAGTCTATACGTAAATGCAGCTAGGCACTCACCCATTCAAGTCGTGGTGTGGTTTCCGCTCGATTTAAACGATCGCGAGAACTGAGGAAGCCCTAGAAGTATACAGTTTCGCTGTGAAGAAAATTCACAGCGATACAATTCCCCATAAATGGGACTCACGCCTAATTGAGATACCCCTGCATTATATGTGGATGACCACATAGCTTCCCTACAAGGGAACGTGCAGAAATGGTCCACATGAACAATAGTTTATTTGGTCATGTGCTATGCGCTGCACTGAACGCCGAAGCTTTCTTGAAGGAAGGTTGCAAGAGTGTCGGCCAAGCTTTGGTTTCCGAACACTATCGAAGGGATTCTTCCAATGTAGCAGACCAACTCTTCGAGTGACCCATCCAAGCCCAGATTCAAAACGGTGCGTGTCAGGCACTGCAACATAAGAGGTTTACTGGTTTTAGGGCCTTTGTAGGGTCCTTTTAGTGATGCGAGGTTCAGGAGGAGAGAAAGAAAAACGGGAGAGGGTAAAGCAAAGCGGAAGCGAGCAGTTCCTCAGAAGCGAGCAGTTCGCTCAATAGAAAACCTTGGATACCATGATCATACGGCCAATGTATTCTTAAAACATGGCCTTTTAAAAATTACTGACTTATATAATCTTAGGCTCGCCATATACATACGAGGTGAACTCGAGAAAAATGCAACCCTTTTTCTTCAAAGGTACCTTTCAACTAACACTCAATACAATTTCAGGCACGATCAGTTTAGAGTTCCCTTTTGTAGGACATTATACTGTACAAAACAGCTTACATACTTAATCCCATCCTTTATAAATGCACATCCCAGTACTATCAGTATTGCGCAAAACTGCAAGTCTTTCAGTCATTTTAAAAATGCCATGAAGAAGTACTTGCTTTCTGTTAGCGACTGAATGCATTGCTACGTCTATTCTGTTGGACGTATCGTTTTGATTCAGTGTTGTATGCATAATTATTTTTTGAGTTTGCCACATTGTCAGTGCCACATTGTGCTTCTAAACATTTTTTTCTGGTTATTACAAATTGTATTGCGTATACAACATTGTTGTTTCTTAGAAAGTGTGTTCTTAGTCTTTTTTCTGTCATTTACATGTCACAAATTTATGTTTGTTACTCCTTTGCAGAAACTTTATGTATCCCCTTGTGTTCTATGCTGCCACACTGTTAGAGCAATGTATGGGTGACAAGGTCTTAGTCAGGCAGACAACGTTCTGCCTTTAGCCTTGTCATCCAAGACTTACTCTGTGTCTGAAATGAATCAATTATTCAATTATTATTATAACCGTGCATGCCATAGTTTATCGGTGGCGATTGGAGGAAAAAGGCGAGTTGGAGGAAGTAGACATGCCTGGGAAGGTCACCGCAGGTCCGCTGTTCTTTTAGTCTTCGCACCACTAGGGCGTAGCTAGCCCAAATTTTCAAAACGACAGCATGTTTTCCCACACAAAAAAGGGACGGCTTGTTTGAGTGTCTCCTAGTGCTCTTCAGTACACTAGAAGGCTCTCATTTATCTGCATTTTAACGGCGCAGTCCCTTCAGTACCGTAACCACACTTGCCGAAAAGCCGCGCCGTATACAACTCACCCATTTGTTTGATCGCACTACGTACAGTACTACGTGTCGCACAATTAGAGGAGATGAGGCAGCCTGTCTCAATCTCTGGGGAGCTGGGGTGTGCAGCGGAGATGGGTGGAATTCTGCTCATAAAATGAAGAGAATTGATGTATAAAAATGGCTTGTTCGCGCTGCCAGGAACTGGACGAACTACACTAGAGGGGGACAGACACACAGGGTGAAGCGCTTCACCCTGTGTGTCTGTCCCCCTCTAGTGTAGTTCGTCTAGTTCCTGGCAGCGCGAACAAGCCATGTATTCGCACCAACTAGCCCCCCATTGCAGCTTTACTTTAAAATGGCGAATTTAACGAGCGTGAATGGTGTTAGGATCTTACTGCACTAGGATATAAGGCAGAACACACAGGTGGCGGCTTTTCTTTTGTATAGTTCTTCTATAGCTGCATGGCAGCATACATTAACAAGACATCTATTTGTTTGATGAATAACGTCCATGAAAAATAATCAGTAAGTAAAAATAATACGTTAAACACATATGGGAGACTCTGCCGACGGGCAATAGCAGAAACTTACTGCAACGAACACGGTCGCTCCCTTCAACAGAGGTTCCTGCAACGGGATAAACATTTCACAATGAAAGCAATGTAGTTTTGCTTGATAAAGCTATTTTAGTTCAGGAGAATTCTTCTTGTAGGCTTACCGTCAAAACTTGGCCTCTGAGGCACGTGAATGGCACTGCTCCCAGGCACTGCACGTAAGATATTCGCATTTATATGAAGTCATGTCACGGCGTCAAAGGCGATAATAAAGTACTAAAACGACACCGGCGGCATGTCGCCAAGCAGCGTGCACATTGCCCTAAGAGCCCCCCACTATATGGTACAAATAAAAGAGAGCACATGGTAGAAAAGTTCCAAGGAGTGAGAAAGCTCTTATACGCTTAGACTCAAAAACGTAAAACACAAATCTTCATTATCTCATCACGATCACCTCGTTGGTTCAGCTGCAAGACTGGCACCTTTCCTACCATTCTCGAATAACTTCGGTGGTACGCGAGCTGATTCAAATTTTAAGCGTGAAAGCTTTCCCTGTTCATCATAGCACGTTATTGGTTGAGCTGCAAGACTGGCACCTTTCCTACCATTCTCGAATAACTTCGGTGGTACGTGAGCTGATTAACATTTTCAGCGTGAAACCTGTCCCTGTTCATCATAGCACGTTATTGGTTGAGCTGCAAGACTGGCACCTTTCCTACCATTCTCGAATAACTTCGGTGGTACGCGAGCCGATTCACATTTTCAGCGTGAAACCTCTCTCTTTTCATCATAGCCAGTTATGATCTTGCATGCTCACCTGCATTTCCATTTTCTTGACACCTTCTCTGCCACCTTAATAACCAGCAATATACCATACAAATCAAATAGTTTTCCAAGCCTCATCATGTCCCATTCATGTGTTCAAATGTTCTGCTGCGTTAGATAGGGGGTTACTGGTAGATAGCATATTGCAGCGCACACCGGGTGAAAGGAAAGAATGACACGAAATAAAAAAAACAAAAAAACTAAAAGACTCAATCAACTGTCATGTTTTGTAGAACGAAGTCGCTTAAGAACCCTTTTTTGACGCATGCGTTTTTTACTCATGGTGAGAGAATCCCACAAAGGTGAATTCCAAAAGCGCCGCATCAATGGGCAGCAAACATGCAAAAGCAATGACACCACAAAGCAAAAACGAAGAAGAAAAAACTAACATTACCCCGTGTTTATGCCTATAAACGTTTTTTTTTTCTTTAAGGATGAGGGGAAGCGATCGGCAACTTACGCCTCTCGGAAACCTCCGCTGTATCTAGAATTTTCCATGCTAACTTACATTTTCTCTTTCTCACCATGTTCATTTCTTCAAAAATAGATGTACACCGTCGCAATACTTCTAATGTAAGAGTTGGTGGCCGGCATTCTTGCTAGAGCAGTGATAGTTGTGTCCTGCGAACCTCGTGTTCAGGGACCTAACCGTTTGTAGACCTTTTCACACGTCGGTGGCATCGATCACTAGACACGCTTCGTGCAGGTCGCGTCAAGGTCCATCTAGACGCTTGTGTACGTCTTCATTATTCCGTGTCGTCCTCTTGCACGTGTGCGCTGCCATATTCTATTATTATGATTTTCAGTATCAGCTACCGCCGTTGTCTATGCTCCACATTGTCATCCGTAAACTTTATTGGTGCATGTTTAATTAATGTATTTTTTCATTCAGTCACTATCATTTGATTAAAACGGTATACTTCCAGCCAAGCCCTGCGGTTTTTTCGTCCCATTTTTTACACCTAAAGGTCTTATGAAATCACAATGGCACTTTTTGATGGCGTAGTTGTCCGCCGCGGCCACCACTGGTGTCTGGAACCCCTATCACGTACAATGAGAAATAAGATATCTAGGGCCCCACCGGGACTTGAACCTAGGCCCTCTGCGTGGCAGTCCAGTCAACAGGGTTTGAAATTCTTTCGCAGAGACACCTTAGGTGGTGTCAGGTAGGGCAAGGAATCGTTTTACCAGATCCAATGTAGTACCGTAGAAGTGTGAATTAACAACCAGACGTCTCACAACGCGAGTTGCGTAACCAGTGGGTGATTTAGAGCTTCCTACCCATTATCGCGGGTTTAGCCATAACTATTCATCGTCACCAGCCATAGCATCACAAAGTGCCTTACAGGTGCGTAGTGGGTACCTCCGTTCTCCGCAGAATCATGAATAATGTCATAGTGGATTGTTCCTTTCATCGCAAAATTATGATGATTACTTGAAATTGCACTTGAATTCGTCACCTCAATGGTTTCCAACGGCCCCTAGAAACACCGCTCCTCCGCGTTCACTGTGACTCTGCCGCGTGTCCTGCGCATAGGTCGGCACTTTAAGGGAGTACTCACTCAAACTCACTCACCACAATTTTGTCAGCCTTCCCACTCACTCACGTTCACACTCACGTCCACTCACGCTCATGAGTACTCACTCACGTTCACACTCACCTCCACTCCAACTCATGCGTACTCACTCACGCTCACACTCACGACTACCCCCGCTCGTAGGCACTCACTTACGTTCATACTCACGCTTACTCACACTATTAGGCGCTCACTCACGTTCACACTCACGTCCGCTCACACTCATGAGTACTCACTCATATTCAACTCACCACGTTCAAATGAGTGTGAGTGAGTGTGAGTTGAGTGCACTCATGAGTGAGTGTGCCGAGCTATTTTCGCCGTGTTTCTCTGTGCGGCATACCTACTCACGCTCTTATGAGTTCACACACGTTCATACTCACGACTATTTACGTTTATACTATTCACACTCATGAGTACTCACGTTCATACTCACGCGTACTCACCCTGAGTTCACTCACGTCACACTCACGTCCACTCACTCTCATGAGTACTCACGTACGCACTCACGTCCACTCACACTCATGAGTGCACGCTCACTCACGTTCACACTCACGCCCACTCACACTCATCAGTGCTCACTCACGTTCATACTCACGCCTACTCATACTCATGAGTGCTCACTCACGTTCACACTCACTACCACTCACACTCATGAGTTCTCGCTCACGTTCACACTCACGTCCACTCACACTCATGAGTACTGACTCATACTCAACTCACCACGTTCAAATGAGTGTGAGTGAGTGTGAGTTGAGTGCACTCATGAGTGTGTGTGCCGAGCTATGGTCCTGCGCAGGCTTGGAGTTTTTTAGATGCGAGGCATCTCATGCTCGGGGCTGTGTCCGTCCCTCCCTCGTCCGGCGTCCCGCGTCCGGTCACTTTCATGAAGTAGGGAAGCACCCACTATGCGAACCAGAACACTGTAGTACAATAAGGCCGTCAACCACCACCACAGTTACCAGAGTCATAGCCGAGAGCACAGAGTGGCTGCTTAGCAATGGCTAGGCATGTGGTGGGTGCAAGCAAAGAATAACACGCACTACCCGTGGTGTCTGTCGTCCACGTTGACTCCATTCCTTGATCTTGCTTGCATGTGCTTTCGGAGGCTTTTTCCGTCCCTCCTTCCCGTGTCCCGCGTCCCACACCCCCTCTCTCTCCTCTCCTACGCTCCCCCATTCTCTCCTCTAGGAATCCTCTACTCTACGGAGCGGCGCCCGCGTCCCGTTGACTCCATTCCTTGATCGTGCTTCCATGTGCTTGCGGGGGGCTTTGTCCGTCCCTCCTTCCCGCGTCCCACACCCCCCACAGCGCATGCGCGTCCCCTCCCCCCTCTCTCTCTCCTCTCCTACGCTCCCCCTTTTCTCTCCTCTAGAAATCCTCTACTGTACTGAGCGGCGCCCGCGTCCCACACCGTCACAGTGCATGCGCGTCCCCTCCCCCCTCTGTCTCTCCTCTCCTACGCTCACCCCCTTTCTCTCCTCTAGAAATCCTCTACTCTACGGAGCGGCGCCCGCGTCCCACACCACCACGGCGCATGCGCGTCCCCTCCCCCTCTCTCTTCTTTCCTACGGTCGCCCCCGTTCTCTCCTCTAGGAATCATGTACTCTACGGAGCGGTGCGCACGACAGGTAGTGCGACAGCTGCATACTCCGCTGGGGGCGTCACGGTAGTTCCGCGGTAGGAAAATGACGGAGCGCGCGCGCCTCACTCTCTCTCCTGTGCAGCTCCGCGATGAGCGCCCGGGCCGCTGCCGCGAAACGGGAGCGGCGACGTTTCTCCCGCTCAAGCCAGCCATCTCCCCGCGGCTTCGCATCCACACATGGTTCCCTTTAGCGGGAGATGGGGAAATTTTTTTTAGGGTTCGAAGCTCCTTCTTAGGGCATAGGCTTGTCCCGCGTCGTTTTCGTAGCCACCCCTGTGCGATGACGATGACGCTTCCATCACGGCACAGCACATGGAATGTACCCACTATGCGTCATAACGATGACGCTGATGACGATGAAGAATAAGCGTGTCCCGTTACCCTACTGGTGGGTGACTTTAACGTTCACATTACTGAAAACAGTTGGCTCATACAACACATGGCATCGCGATATGGTCTCACATGCATATCGTTTGACCACATGCAACCAACCACCATCCGAGGAACGTGCATCGATCTCGTCTTTGCAAACTTTCCCCTACGACCCATCCAGGAAACGCTCTCCCTCCATTTCACCGACCATAAAGCCGTTATAATGAAGGGGGAACGGAAGCCACGGCTTATGTAAACGGTAACCACGACCAACGAAGAAACGAAAACAAAACGGAAAATCACGGCTCACGAATAAAATGTAAATTTCTTGTATATATACACACAGTGTTTGTCACGTCTTTGATGATGTACTGGGCGAATTTCACGGAAGATTCACGGTTTACCGATGAACCTCCGGAGCTTCGCCCACTCATCATCATTGACTCCGTGGATATGTGTGATTTTTTTTCGTACTTTGCGTTGAATAATCACAGTGCAGCACACATGGATTTTTTTCCCGTAAACACTAATATCGAGCGCCAACAAAAACTGTCTTGAGCTGTCCCTGTACGATACAGCGCGGTTTTGTTTAATAGAGGAACACCTACTGCAGCTCTATTCCGGATGACATTGTCGTGTGGTAGTGACCGTTAAGAAAATGGCAGTTGGGCTCTTAAAAACGAAACTCATTCTGGGGTTCACTTCTACCCAGGAAATCAATAGTCAAAGAACAATCAATACACGCTTGCTGAGCATTTTGTACGTGGCGCAAAGCTAGAAACATGAAAATGGGGCGGAGGAAAGAAAGAGACAGAGGAACGCCAACCTCTGTCTATTTTTGCAAACTTAGGCACCAACTCGCCCAAAAACAAGTTCTTCTACAATACACGCTGTACACTGACATGAACGATCGCAGACGTCGGCCGTCGGTGATCTCCTCGTCTGTCGTCTGCTTCTAGATATGCCTCACCGAACCTTCCAGCGTTATCGCTGGTGCTCGCGGTAGCTCTAGAATAAACTCGGTTATTCGTGTCCATGGCGTAATGTTAACGGAACATTATGAAATAATCACAATGTTTCTAAACATTGCGGCGCAGCCTGCGATGAGGGGTGGTGAAAGCCGCTCACATCAAACATAAAGGGATAAACCCGCGTGACAATATCTGAAAGCCGTTACTATGGCACACAAATCTAGCATACCAGAGTGCTTATAGGGAAGCTGAAGTAGGTTTTGAATTCAATAAGACTTTGTGGTTAACAAGGACCGACATTATTGTCGATGATGTAGTATTGTTTCTCGCGATTTTTGAAGCAGCAACTTCAGAACTCAAGACGAAAATGCTTGTCTTGCTCCACCCACGAGAGTGCGATGAATGTTTAAGCGTGGAAGCGAACCAATCGCAACTACATCATCTTCAGTTCTGTTGGTGAAGCCGCGCTGCGCTCCGACGGAAAGTTCTCGTCACCCACTGATCCGAGCTGACTGCGAGAGCGCTCTTTATGCACCGGAGGCTGAAGTAAGTATGGATAACGGCTGAAAATCCTGCAGTTGGATTACAATATCTGTCATAACCACAAACTGCCGAGTAACGTAAACAAGTACCTCGGCATATTCAACGGTGGCCTACGAGATTAGCTCCGGCAGCGCGCCCTTCCCGGAGCTAATCGTGGAGGCCACGCTTCAACAGCGATATTTTTGCCGACGACACGGTATACCGAAGATGACGTCATCACGTTGGCTTCGAATCTCAAGACACCCTGCTGCCGCAGCCACTCTTGTTTGCCCAAAATAGGCTACTTGCGTACACTGTTAAGAACTCTCACATCAATATTCGAATTTCGTAGTTAACATAATGTGATGACACACTCCAAAGTCACTTTTTTAGAAAGTGATTCTATTCCCTTTAATGGCATGGTGTGGTAGCGCGAACATGCAAGAAAAACTACGAAGGCAGCAAAAGACAGAAGTGAAAGCAAGATAACGGCATGCCCGGAGGTCTCAGTTATTTCCTGGTATTTCACGTGCCAGAACCACGATACGTTTGAGGCCCGCCGTTGGAGGCGAGCATTGATGGTTTTAGGCCCCGCAACTATTTTGTTCACGAAATATTTACTTAATCAATGTGCGCCTAAATCTAAGCGCGCAGATGTAGTGCCATTTCGTTCCATTAAAAAGCGGCCGATGTGGCGCAATGGGCATTCTCGAGCTTCATAGCGACAAAATTGGATCGCATGGCTAACAGTGAAGAAAAGGCTATGCAGTGAAAGAAAACATGGAAATTGCAAGTAACTCGCTCGCTCTACTTAACAGATCACTAAACACCACGCGCAAAAGGTCAGGTCATCCGCTGGTGCAAAGTAGTCGACTTGTCGCTTTCTTCTGCAAGTTACAGCCGCGACGCCCTTTGACTCAACGTTCGCCACTTGTTTACCGCGTAGAATTCCGGTGTGATACAACAGGGGTTCACCTGCTGACTCGAAAGTCGCGGGTTCGAAGCGGCCGCGGCGGTTGAATTTCAACGGTGGTGAAGCGCTAGAAGCCCAAGTACTGTGCCAGATCAGTGCTCGTTAAAGAACACCAGATGGTCGAAATTTCCGGAGTCCTGCTTTATACGGCGTGCCTCGTAAGTATATCACGTTTTATTAATAATAATAATAATAATAATAATAATAATAATAATAATAATAATAATAATAATAATAATAATAATAATATTATTATTATTATTATTATTATTATTATTATTATTATTATTATTATTATTATTATTATTATTATTATTCTATGCTACTTAACGGCAGCGACCCTGCAGCACTTTTTCAGCAAGGTCAGAAAGCGCTGCCTATCGGTAGCCGAGGCTCCTAGGTACACGAGAGCCACATATTACAGCGCAGCACTCTGCCAGAAATTTACAATTAATTCTCAAAGTAAGCTAGAAATAGTTCCCTCTTGTGAAGAAAAAATGCTCCATTTTTCTTCACATAATCATGGACCTACAAATATCTGGACTGATAACCAGGCATGTCTTGTTTTCCGGTCTCATGTGAAAAATAAAACCGACAGCTCAGCGCATCACTTAACAGCACAGTATTCTAGTACATGCCTGGATTTGTACAAATAAATAGATGCATTGGTTGAACTTATGTGCGTTCTTAGCCAGTAGAAGTAAAACGTTCTACATTTTTGTGCCACAGCGTTCAATTACTCGGTCACCGTATAGATTATAACAATTTGATGGGCCGAGGATTCATTTTAAAGCACCGTGTAGTACTGCGACTTGAAAAAGAAAGGTCGTTTGAGGAATAGCAAAATTCGTGAACTAAATGTTATTCACGAAAATTGATTCCTTATGATTACGTGGCGTCTCATCCGATAACATATGCACTGTTAGACAACCATCATGAAATATATAGCTGTTGGAGTTGTAATTACAAATTATTTTCAGGGCCTTTATCTGTATTATTTTTAAAGTTTGTAAGTATGTCATGTAACTCACGCCCCACGATTCCAAACAATAACTAATATGGCTATGTTAAAAAGCGTAGTGAAGCAATTTGAGTACTTCATGAAGAAAATATTGCCTTGCTTCAATGACGTACTAACAACCATGTACGATGTTCTAGCATACTTTATGAATATGTGCTTCCCAATGTATACGTTGGTCAAATATGGCACCCACTTATTTAAACGACACGATTTCTTAGATGGGGCCATTATCTATATATATGTATATATATATATATATATATATATATATATATATATATATATATATATATATATATATATATATATATATATATATATATATATATATATATGTACGCTTCTAAAAAACTGCTTATTTGTGACGTTTCGATCGGAGACCGATCTTCATCAAGTCTTGATGAAGATCGGTCTCCGATCGAAACGTCACAAATAAACAGTTTTTTAGAAGCGTATATACATTTCTCCTATTTTGTTCTACGGCAACCGAAGCCAGACTCTTCATAATATATATATATATATATATATACTGACGCTCCCACGTTTAAGTACACATATATACCCCATAAAAGTGGACGGGGGAGATGACCGCCACCGTAGCTCAGTGGTAGAGCATCGGACGCGTTATTCGAAGGTCGCAGGTTCGGATCCTGCCGGTGGCAAGATTATCTTTTCGTCCACTTTAATTTCTTCACATTTACATTACAATTACTTCTAATAGCTTCCCCTATATATATATATATATATAGCCTAATTTTTATTTGAATGGTGTCAACATTATTTCTAGATAGCTGCGACGGACACCAGGGACGGCGCACCACATCGCCACCTAAATCAGCCGTTCCTTTAACCTCCTTACAGCTTACTCTGTGAACATCGCCTGGATCAGAACCTGCCTTTGATTTATTGTACAAACGTTCCCTGTGATTTACTTCACAACAACAAAATATTTGGTTCCGCCCGAATACCTCGTAAGGTATTCGTGCGGTCATTAAAAAACTTAAAAACCCAACATCATGTGGAGTTGATGGTATCAACACTAAATTCTTGAAAAACACTGTTGAATACGGCTCTATTATCCTGTCGTGCATTTTTTCACGGTCTCTGCAGAATTCTAGCCTTCCGGAAGTCTCGCTGGTGGGTAAGATAGTGGCAGTTCATAATTCAGGGGTAACACACAATCGATCAAACTTCCGTCCGATATCACTCACATCTGTCCCTTGCAAAATACTTGAGCATCTAATTTTCACTCACCTTGTTGACTTTGTCGAGTCTAACCAGTTTTTCACCCCCCCCCCCCCCCCCCCCGACATGGTTTCCGCAAGAATTTTTCTTGTGAAATGCCGCTCTTAGTCTCGACCTGCATGTCCTACTCAATTCTGTATTTACCATTGACTGTATTTTTGTTAGATTATTCTAAGGCATTCGAAAAGGTCAGTAATCAGTTACTATTTCCTAAGCTGAAACATTTAAATCTAGATCCTAACGTGCTTAACTAGATTCGAGCCTTTCTTTCTAACCGAACACAGTCTGTTTCTGCTAACAATGTTGGTTCCCGCGTCCAGCCGGTGCTCTCGGGTGTTCCCCAAGGCTCTGTGTTGGGACCCTTACTGTTCTTAATATTCAAGAACGACCTGCCAACTGACGTCCCATCAAAGGTATGCCTATTCGCAGATGACTATGTAATTTATCGGAAAATAACTGACGAAGACGATGTTACCTCGCTCCAGACGGATTTAAATAACATATTTACCTGGCGTCAATCATGGAACATGGAACAAAACATTTCAAAATGCAAAGCAATGCGTGTGTGCCGCACCTCGCTTGTATGTCCACAATATCATCTTAACGATACCTACCTCGAGGCTGTTTCATCTTACAAAGATCTAGGTGTTCATATTTCCAGTAGCCTGTCATGGAACCATCATCGCCAAGGCTACCCGTTCACTCGGGTATATTTCGCAGAAGCTTCTACATGGCACCCTCTGTTGAAAATAAAGAAGTGGGGCCATGGGCTTAGGGCCAGGCGCGAGGGACGAAAGGAAGGAGGAGAACGAAGTGAGAAGGCGGAGCTAGCCCTTGAGCAGTAAAGACGTCTATGACCACGGGCCCTCGTTCTTTATATATGGCGCCGTGAAACCCGCGAATGTTCATTCCCGGACTGCGATGACTTCGGCCGAGCGTGTTCGGAAGGTGCGTGGGACTGTCAGGGCCAGTGTCTCACGAAATATTACGCTCCTGACAGGACTACTGCAAGACCCCGACACCGAGGCACGCGAGGTCAACAGGCAAGTAACCGTTTTGATTAACCAAGCAAGCTACGCCCCGCCAGTCGGACAAGGAGATCCTCGACGTAACTGAAGATGAGGCAGTTGGCCAGGAACTCGAGGATGCTGCGGACTACCATAAGAAGGTAGTGTCTGCAATCGCTGATGGGCAGTATTTCCTGACGGAACGCAAACAGTCTGTTCACCTAAGTGACACGAGCTATTCGCTGCGTTCTTACGTCAGACATGACAGTGGAAACTACAACCGAGTTGATTTCCGGAGGATCGCCGATAACCGTGACATTTACCGAAGGCATGGAAAGAGACAGCAGATGTTTGTAAGGCACATATTGCAACCACGAAAGCGGACTACCTGCGAGTCAGGACAATTCTGGCGAGGTTGAAGGGAACAATACCAAATCGGTCGTAACAAGCGCGCCGAAGCATGGAACCACCAAATCAGAATTCAATGATTCGGGACTCTGACTCCTGACTCCTGAGCAGACGTTTCGCTCTGTGAATTGGACAGGAGAGGAACAGCCACTGGAGCAGTCTGGCAGTATTCCTGAAGTTGGAGAAAGAATCGAGAGAATATCAAGCGCTAACAGATCCCGAAAGTGCAGGTGGAAGTCGAAGAAGTGGTGGAAGTCGTGGCATGGATGACGAGAATGAAGATAATGAACAGGCTTCTGTCAATGACCACCTGATGATGCGCACAAAGGAAGAACCTGCCGAGAGCTTGCTCACCCTCAGCAATCACTCCTTTGATCTGCTGGTCAGTGGAGCAAGCAGCCCTCGTGTGTTTCCTGTGGTGTCGTCGTTGTTGGACGCACAGGCAGGGCGTCAGGACTGTTCCACTCAGCTTCGACGAACTGGACGAAGTTGTTACCAAGCAAGCGGATGATCAACAAGACAAAGATGTAAAAGCGCTGCTTCGACCTCCGGAAGCGAAATGCAGAGCCCCTTAGACTACGCCGATGCAGAACCAGCACAGCGCGAAAAAATGCCCCCCACCTCCCCGAAGGGAATCGTGAGAAAATGCGAATGCATTTCGCGCGCGCTTCACTCCATTTATATATGGTGGTTGTGGTTCGAAGAAGGAAAAGGCGCCTAATTTCTGCAGCCCGGTCGGGAGCACGGCGCAGCGCCTGTTTTTTTTTTTTTTTTTGCTTTTGTTCTGTTTTTTTTTTCTTTTTTTATTTTTTTAATTTTTTTTTGTTCTTTTTTTCCTTTTTTTTCTTTGTTTTATTTTTTTTATTTTTTATTTTTTTTTTCATATATAGCTCCGCCGAGCTCCCGCGATGCGAGCGCCCTCACGCACTTGAAATGCATTCGCATTTAAAACTGGGGATGCGTAAAGCACGCAGCGATGGAGCGGTGTTTCCTACTGGAACATGCCAATCGCTGCTAATGTGCAATGAGAGACAGAAGACTCCGACTGGACACAGAGACTCGCAGGCCGCTTTTAGTTAACGCCCACGCTGCGAATTTTTATTGTTCAACAACGCACAGGAGAAATCTCCCACCGGCACCACCTTGGAGGTCAAGATCCATTGCCATATATACGGGGTGGCCAGTGAACGGTTGTGCAGCGCGAGCAGTCGGTTTTTTCAACCAAGAAACTCGCTAGCAGACGCTGCCTGTGTCGGCGTCGCGAGGCGAGAGAGGGAGAGAGGGAGAGGGGGGGCAGCGTAGGAGAGGAGAGAGAGAGGTGGGGGGCGCGCATGCGCAGTGGGAGTGTGGACGCTGCGGGCAGAGATGCCTAGAGAAGAGAGGGGGGGGAGCGTAGGAGAGGAGAGAGAGGTGGGACGCGCATGCGCAATGGGAGTGTGGACGCCGCGGGCAGTGATGCCTAGAGGAGAGAGGGGGGGAGCGTAGCAGGGGAGAGAGGAGGGGAGGCGCATGCGCAGTGAGGGTGTGGTTGCCGCGGGGAGGGATGCCTAGAGGAGAGAGAGGGAGAGAGGAGGTTTTTTATTTTTATTTTTCTAAAGGGTTTGCGCATGCGCAGCAAGGGTGGTCACGCCGCCCACCACCACCACCGGATTAAGCTTCGCCATAAGATGCTTCACATCTAACACCTGCCGGCGCTTACCTCCTCAACCTATCCTCCTCCTCCTCCTCCGCGGACAACGCTGGACAACGCTGGACAACGCCGGACAACGCCGGATGCCTGACATAGCCCGACTATGAAATGCATTCGCATTTAAAAACCGCGCAATCACATCAGCGAGCTCATTCCCAGAGAGCAGCGGGAGAGCAAGGTACAGAGACTAGTCACTGGTGTGATGAGTCCATCGGCAGGAAATGTGACCATGTCGCCATCCGTCTCTCAATTAGGGTTGCCGCACAGCTGGCGCCACATGGACGAAGATCGCTGCAGGTTTCCAGGCACTTCGTGGAGAACACAACACCATTACGCTGCAGCAAAGAGTGTACAGGAGAACCTGAGCGCGAAGCACACCAGCAGTGCCATGCCGGAATGGAAACGGCGGAGATGGAAACGCTCAAACCATTACCCTGCCAGATCAAGACGCTGCCTCCCGGACCAGGCTTCAGCAGAGATTCATGTTGGAGTCGCGGCAATGGTGCAAGAAAACACATCTCGGAGTGACATCGCTACTTTCCGAAATGCAGGGGACAGAACTTGTTTCGTGCGCCTTGAACCTGTCTCTGTTCTGAAGCCCTGTACATAGGTTGTGCACGTTAGAAGAAACGAAATGACTTGTGTCACATAGGTCCCGTCCCCTCGAAGGATGTTGAAAATAAAGAAGTGGGGCATGGGATTAGGGGCAGGCGCGAGGGACGAAAGGAAGGAGCAGAACGAAGTGAGGATGCGGAGCTAGCCCTTGAGCAGTAAAGTCGTCTATGGCCACGGGTCCTCGTTCTTTATACCCTCATCCCTTAAGAAGCTTCCCTACACTACTTACATTCGTCCATCACTTGAACACGCATCATCCATCTGGGATCCTGGTGGCACTACACTAACACATGAATTGGAGGCAGTCCAGAATCGTTCAGTTCGCTTTATTTTACCCAATTATAACCGCGCGTTCCATTGTTATACTAATGAAGTCTATTTACATTTTGTTTTGTGTTAATATTGTTACGGAGACAAAGTGAAGGAAGACGAAGAGCGAGAGAAGCTGACTGGAGCGCGAGTGTCTTGGTCAGCCATCGTGACTCTTGCCTGTGTTTTTCCCAGTAAATACATCTTGTACATACGCAACCACCCCGTAACATATTGGTGGAGGTGCTAGGGTACAACAGCAGGCAACGGAGCTCCGCAGCAGACGTCGCATCGCTTTTCCAGTCATGACCAACGTTGAGCCCTCCGCGTCAACGTCGCCGTCTCCATCAAACGCGCTTCCACCGTACGTTTTCGTACCACCTAAGGATCCCGGCACATTCTGCGGGACCGATGGCGTCGACGTCGAAGACTGGTTGGCCATGTTTGAACGTGTGAGTGTACCGAACAGATGGGACCCCACACTTCAGTTGGCTAATGTGTTGTTTTACTTGAGAGGCACGGCTAAAGTGTGGTATGAAAACAACGAAGAAGAACTCACTAGCTGGGACCCGATGCAAAGAAAAGATGCGAGAGGTATTTGGCAAACCCGCCGGCCGTAAGATCGCCGCCAAAAAGGAATTGGCCTGCCGTGCCCAATCTTCCACGGAGTCATACCTCGCATACATTCAGGACGTGCTGGCTCTCTGCCCGCAAGGCCGACAATGACATGACGGAAGGCGAGAAGGTCGGGCATGTGCTGAAGGGGATCGCCGACGACGCATTCAATCTCCTGATGTGCAAGGGTTGTTCCACCGTGGACGCGATCGTCAAGGAGCGTCATCAGTTCGAGCAAGCGAAAAGCCGCCGCATACTGCAACCGTTCGCTAGACTCCCAAACACCGCTGCAACGTCGACTTGTGAAGACCAGTCCGCACAACAACGTCCATCGCCGCCGGAAGACCTGACACGAATTGTTCGTCGTGAACTGGAGGCAATGGCGCTCTCGGCGTTCTATTCGCGCAGCGCCGATGCCACCCCTGTTACCGTTCCTCTAGTTCAAGCCATCGTTCCGCCAGGAACTTGAAAATATCGGAGTGCATGCCGTGTAGGCCTCTCCGAGAAACTCTTGCCCCGCTACGCAGGACCCTACCAAGTGTTGCGTCAAGTTAGCGATGTGAACTATGAGATAGCACCATTGCACTTTGATACGTCACCAAGTTCGCCACCTGTTGACATTGTGCATGTTTCGCGGCTGAAACCCTACTTCTCTCGCACTTCTTCTCCGGAGTTGCGCCGAGACGGCGCTTCAACGCCCGGGGGTCCTGTTACGGAGACAAAGTGAAGGAAGACGAAGAGCGAGAGAAGCTGACTGGCGCGCGAGTGTCTTGGGCAGCCATCGTGACTCTTGCCTGCGTTTTTCCCAGTAAATACATCTTGTACATACGCAACCACCCCGTAACAATATCTAATCGATTTTGAGCGTCTAACAATGTTGCTATTTTCTTCATACAACCGCGACGTATACCTTGTAATGGACCATCGGCCCACTCAAGCTGTTTTTCCAACAGCTTTTAGCCAATGGTATCCCCCCAGAACCCTTGTATTTCTGGAAATAAATCTGTATTGTATTGTAAGTCCCAGCTCAATCTTCCTGAACTCGCCATTCGGCGTGAAACAGCCCGGCTCAGTCTCTTTCATAAACTTTATTATCACAACAATAACCATCGTGGGCAGTTTGTTAAACACCCCTCATTTCATATCACCTAGAATTGACCACCTACAAAAAGTTCATGTTCCTCGCTGCAGAACCGCAATCTATTCGCATGCCTTCATTCCAAGAACCACATCCCAATGGAATCTACTGCCGCAATCAGCTACCGCTATCACCGACACATCATGTTTTAAGGTTTTTTACAGCGAAAGCCGTTATGAGATCACAACACGGGCCGTTTTTGGGCCGTAGTTGTAGGCCGCCGCCGCCGCCGCCGGTTTCCGTAACCACTATCGCACGAAATAAAAAAAAAACTCAATAAAAATACCTCTGACAGAATGGAATCGAACCCGGGCGCCCTCTGCGTGGCAGGCCGACACTCTACCACTGAGCTACGCCGGTGCTTGAGACTGCGTTGCAAACGGACCCTGTGCAGGCTTCATGTCGGGTTAGGAATCACGTTAACATGTGTTGTAAAGCGTTTTAGAAGAGCAAGGTAACAACCAGTTGTCACACAATGCGAATTGCGTAACGACCGGGTCGTTCAATGCTCCAACCGATTACAAAAGCCTGAGGCATAATTCTTCATCGTCGTCTGCCACACCATCAACAAAGTACACATAATGCGTTACAAGTGTGTAGCGGGTACCGCGCTTTTCCGAAGAATGACGAAAACTGGCCCAGTGGACGACTCCCCACTACACAAAAATTATGATGATTTATGGTGTAGTGGGTACCACGCTAGTGTGCTTGTAGTAATAGCCCCAAGAGTGTTTAAGAAAAGGCTCTAGAAATGCCACTCTTCCCGCTTTCGCTGTGACTGTGTTGCGCGTTCCGCGCAGGCCTGGCAGTTTTTTTGCAGAACGTGTTTGGCGCTCTTTGATTCTGCTTCGTGTTATATATGTCATGTCTTCTTCTCCTTTTTTTTTTTTGTTGTTTGGCTTTTTCTTGTTGTTGTTTTTCGTTTTGGTTCTTGATCATGTACTACCTGCGTTATCGGGACCACTACATTCTTTTTTTTTTGACATATTTGATATGTAATCTATTTTGTATAATTCTGTGAATTGTTTAAGTCTCGCTCTTTTATTTTTTGTATAAAGTGTTTCCCATTTTTGATATGTAACATGCCCCTCCCAGTGCTTTTGTCTGGGCAGGTTGGTGAGTCATTTGCGAAAATAAAACAGCACGGAAGACGGGACGAAAGACACAGTACGACAGGACCAGTGCTGAACTACCAACTGAGATTTATTTGAAGACACTATAAAACGGCACTTTCTTCAAATAAATCTCAGTTGGTAGCTCAGCATTGGTCCTGTCGTACTGTGTCTTTCGTCCCGTCTTTCGTGCTGTTTTATTTTCGCACATGCCCCACCCCTCTGTAATGTGCAAACCCTGAGGGTAAAATAAATAAATGACTAAATAAATAAATAAATAAATAAATAAATAAATAAATAAATAAATAAATATTTGATTCTCTAAATGCTGTCATACAAGTTTGAGAAACGAAGCTTCGACACCAGTGAGAGAGAAGCAAGAATAACTAGCCTCATTTTGTCCAGGAGCCTGATTCAACAGGCTCCTGGACAAAACAACAACAGGTAGCTACTCTTCAACAGGTAGCTACTCTTTTTCAACAGGTGACTTGCATTCTGCTAAGGATGTGATAAAAGCAGAAAATATACCTCAGTCAGGTTGAGAGTAGCGGGCACTCGTAACTTGATCTTGTCTTCACACAGAGCTTGAGGGTCCAGTTGTAGCAAATTGCAGTCAAGGTCGATTCCGATGATGTCAGTAACTGAAACGAGGGTGTCGCAAACGCCCCGGAGAATCTCGGGCAGAGGATCTGCAATGTAGCACAACATGACTGTCTCGGGCATATATGTGAGCTAGGCATTGTTCAGGCACTCGAAGCCCTTTTGAGACTAGCCGTAATCTAGCAAACAATACCGTCCTACACCAATGGCCGTACGGCCTGTATATAGGGTTATCTCAATAGTGTTGTGTGCGTGCGTGCGTGTGCGTGCGTGTGCGTGTGTGGGTGTGTGCGTGTGTGTGTGCGTGCGTGCGTGTGTGTGTGTGTTTGTGTGTGCGTGCGTGTGTGTGTGCGCGCGTGCGTGTGTGTGTGTGTGTGAGAGAGAGAGAGAGTGTGTGTGTGTGTGTGTGTGTGCGCGCCGAAAAGCAAAAAGTATGGCTGTTCTCTCCGTCATAGGAATCGGTATAACGCCAAAGTGAAACGTGTCTTCACAGAGGTCATTCTGGTCGAACTGCGCAGTGGGACGAGACACGAAGAGAAGGCGAGACAGACAAGCGCAGACTAACAACTGGGTTTATTGAACGATGAAACCAGCCTTTTAACAGTCTCAGCACATATGACACGTCCCCCCTAGGGGCTAACAAAGGAACCGCTAAAGGCATGAAAACAAGCACGTTAAAGAGTTATCAATGAAATGTGTGAAAAACTATCATAAAAACACGTGACAGGCTATACACTCATGATAAAACATGATAAACACGATGCGCATGAGAATGAAACTGCGCACGTGGTAAAACCGCGTAGATTAAGGTGGTAACGTGCACGTGGAGCAGAGATACGCATACTCTTTGTCAGTGAGAGCAATCGACGGGTGGCTGATACAACCCTCCCCTTTCCTCCTGATTTGGAACGCCTCGATAATTCTGCGGCCTAATAATTTTCTTTCCTTCGACAGAACTGTCGCGTCTTCGAAAACTGCCTCGCATCCGCACTGGCGGCAGTGCGCTGGGAAATGCAAACCTGGGGCGTTAGACAGCGATCGCTCGTGCTCCCTTAGTCGCATGTTAATGCATCTTGCGCTCTCCCCTATATACGATTTGCCGCACGTTAATGGCACCTGGTACACTACACCGACCTCGCAAGGTACATACTTATTCCTGTGATTGATTACGCAATCACTTTGACTCGGCTCACTCGCACCTTCTTTTCTCTTACAAACCATGTTGCACACTTTGGAAAGTTTAGCAGGCGCGGAAAAAACTACGTCAACGCCATATTTGTTCCCGATCTTTTTTAAACTATGGGATAGGCCGTGAACATACGGAATAACGGCGAACTTATCCATTCTTCTCGACTGTCCGTTAGCTTTCTGCCGCATGCCCTTTTCTTTTACTGCGCGGGTGAGCTTACCGCAAACTGTGTCCATCAAGTGGCTCGGATACCCAGCGTTCGTTAGCCTTTCCACTTGCTTTTCGAAGCTCTGCGTCATCTTGTGGACGCAGGATTTTTCGAGTGCTGCTCGCAAAGCAGTGAAAGCGATCCCCATTTTAATCACCTTTGAGTGGCTGGACGCATAATTAAGCAGCGGTTTTCGAGCCCTTGGCCGGTAGCACCAACAGACATGATCTGACATAAATTCTAACTGAAGATGTTTTATCATGAGTGTATAGCCTGTCACGTGTTTTTATGATAGTTTTTCACACATTTCATTGATAACTCTTTAACGTGCTTGTTTTCATGCCTTTAGCGGTTCCTTTGTTAGCCCCTAGGGGGGACGTGTCATATGTGCTGAGACTGTTAAAAAGGCTGGTTTCATCGTTCAATAAACCCAGTTGTTAGTCTGCGCTTGTCTGTCTCGCCTTCTCTTCGTGTCTCGTCCCACTGCGCAGTTCGACCAGAATGAACTCGTACCAACTCGCCCAACTCTCCACGCTGCTTCACAGAGGTAGTTAAGCGTTTATTGTGCATCGATATACGAGAGCTTGTGCAATGTCTATTGGTGTTTTGCAGCTATAGCGCCGTTTGACGCATATGAACCTACGTTGATGCCTATAGTGGGACATCTCCATCACGACGATTTACGCCCATGATCACGATTTGACCATTGTGGTCGCTGAGTCTGTCAACATATACCTGGACACGTCATATCTTTAACCCCGCGCAAAGGTGGCGTCAACAAGCACCTAAAAAAGTCACAATTTTGCCGCATGGGCGAAGCAATGACTGGGATAGCAACATAATGGATTGCCACGCGAAGAATGTCAAGCAGCTTAAAACTTGCAGCGCAAAGCTCAAGCACAAGAGACGCACAACAAGAACAAACACAGGACGAGCGCGAATTTACAATCCTTAATGCTGACACTTAGAGCGCGCTGCTCAAACACAAAGGAGGATGCATGAAACGAACCCACAGGATTACACAGGACGAGCACGAATTAACAACTGTCCCAGTTGTTACTTTATGTTTGAGCAGCGCGCTCCTTTCGCAAACGCGGCCGCTGCGGCGAGCGTAGTGACCTTCGTGCGATTTGTAATTTCAACGGAAACTTTGCGGTGAAAGCAGAAGACGCACACACGGAATCACACTTGTCTATAGAGCTGTGGCGCGCGTGGCTGTGGACGCTGTTGTTGTTTGCAGCTGCTACCTCACGCAAGCTACAAACTTCCGTTCAAGCTTGAATTATAGCACGAGGACCCAGCATGCAGTATGATTATGTTAGGTATCATTAAAGCGTCGCTCTTTGTATAGGGCACCCTGTATAGGGCACCCAGCGGGCCGCTGAAGCGTTCCGCTGGTGTGCCCTAGACATGTGTGATTTCCTCTGCACAAACCACTTCCATCTTGAGATATGCGCGCGCACGGGCGACCATAGCCTGTAGGGCAAAGTACAAATGTTATAGGTTGGAGACACGCCCGCATGGCTAGGAGCGCGGCGACGACCGTTAATCGCACCCTTCGCGCCGTCTCGCTAGTGATAACTAGATACCGGATTTTACGCAAATGCCTTTTTTGTACCTTGCGCTCCTATTGTGCCACATTGATATATTAGAGGTTAAGGAGGGCTTTCACACTGTTTTTATAGTGCCTATAAATGCCTATCTTTGGCGTTTGTGACTAAATTCCTATAAGTGCCTATAGATGCCTATTTTCCAAATAGGTGCCTATATGAACACAATTTAACCTCAAATTTCGCTTTCGAGTACAGTTTGAGGCCATTCATGCTACCGGGAAAAATTGACCTTTAGGAACTCTATGGGGTGCAACCTAGTTCTCTAATTCATGGTTTCTCAAAGTGGGTTTCGCGGAACCTAGGGGTTCCCCAGGCCTCTCCTCGGGGTTCCGCGAGCCACTGATAAATTTTCCCTGGTTCCTCACTCACCAAGTCATTTAGACGGTGAACACGTGGTGCGATCGATCTATGCAACCTCTATTACTCACGCCCGAGTGTCAATAAGCACATCTCAGTGCATAACAGAAACACGCGAGCTGCGCAATAAATACCGCCAGCAGCTTGTAGCCAACCAGACTCCGAAAACGGGCCGCGCGGTTAAGCTATTTCACTTCAATATCGGAAGCCTTATATTACGCCCATGCGCATTTCTCCTGTCTGAAGACAGGTGCCGAAGATAAGGCAGTGGACATGCTGCAGCCATTTGGAACAGCACATGCTTGTGAGCAGGCATTCTCGACACTAGCGTATCTGAAAAATAAGCACAGGAATCGGCTGAATCCAGCCGCCGACATGCGGCTGGCCCTGACTTTTTACTGTGCCTCGCGTCGGTTTCTTAATGCAAGGAAAGCGAGTTCAGTTGTATTTCAGTGAATAAATTTGCCATATGCTTTTGAATTTATTGCACGTGAGTGTAGCGTGAACCAAATGAAAATTGCTTGCAAAAAAAGCGGGGGGGGGGGGGGGGGTTCTTGGCACTTAATGCAGCTTAGGAGGGTTCCCTGGGACCAACTTGCTTAAGAACCCCTGCTCTAGTTCAACAAATTTCCAGGAAGCCACCGCTAACTACAGTGAAATGGGACGCGCCGGCGACCTTACGCCATGGCGCTGACATGGCGCGAGCGGTTGGAGGAGGAGGAGGAGGAGGGGGGAGGAGGAGGAGGAGGAGAGGAAAAGACGCTTATTTCTGCAACCCTAAATGGGAGCACGTTCCAGCGTCTGCAAGGAAATTGGGGAGAGGCAAATAAAGGTGCGAAGAGGAGAGGAAAAGAAGAGGAAAGTGGCGTCCTTGGCCTGCAGGACGCGGCGGGCGGATTTTACAGCCGGTTGGCCAGTCCAGTGATCCCAAGGAATTAAAGCTCCTCCTTGAGGACCTGGGTGTGATGGTGGGCAGAGAACAGGTGGTCCCTCTCTGCAGCCGCGGGAAGAAGGAGAACGAACGCGAAACCGTGGAGTGTCGTCAAGGCAAAGGAGAGTGAAGATAAAAAAAAAGGAAAATAAGATGCGATGTGGCTGCATTTTGTTTGTAATTTGCTTCTGAAAGGGCGCTTCACCAGGTGACATGAGAAATTTTAGTTAGACTCTCGAAGTTGTTTCGTGCACAATTAAGATCTTTGTACCGCAATAATTTTTTTAATTGGGTCATTACGAGTCGCGGAAGCATGATGCGAGGAGGTGAGCTTGAAACCCTTGCCACTCATCCCGTGTAGACTTCGCTAGGCAAATTCCTTTTCTGCCCTTTTCGATATCAGAGCTACTCGGAGCCGGAAAATCACACGACGCAGAAGCATCAACACGTCATGCGCACGGAAGGTCATGTGCGCATGACTTGTGCGAGCCAGGGCGTGCACGCGAGCAATGTTGTGTCGTTTCGGCGTTCTATGTAGTGTACTCCCTGTTTCTGTGGGAGGGATCCCTCAATGCGCGCACGTTTGGAGAGACTGGGGTCAATCCTTACCACGATATTCAGCGTCGCACCGCTGGAACTGCTGTAAGGGACGATGCACCAAAAACGCACGAAGCGGTGTCAGGGCTGGCGCCGGCACAATGCGGGAATGGCGAGACAATAACGCAAACAAAATGGAGGCAGCTTAGTCTCGCATCTCGCTCAATTCGAAGTAATAAAAATGCCCACAGATTCCGTTTGTATGTTTGAATATTTCTATCAACTTTCATTCTTCTATTCAAGCAACAGATTGCACATATTATACATGTCGACTCGGACAATTCTCGCAGTATCACGTACTACTGTGACGTACGCAGGACCATTAATTGTTGTACGTCACCTCCTCCGTGTTCGGGCGCGCGCCCGCGAGACGAAGGGCAAGCGGCGTTCAGTTTGAAATTTTACCTTTTTCCGGGGCACGCAGCGTTGCAAATCTTGGCAGACGTGATCGTGAGCGCCCAGTGCATGTATTACATTTTCCAGCTCAAAATGCTCGAATCTGGGGAGGGGCCCTTTAAGGTGGTCACAGGCAGAGGAGAAATTGACCCTATGCAATTAGACCAGGCCAATACGAGGCTAAAAAGCCCTTCTGTCCTTTTAGCGGTCTGGCAATTTCCTCCTATGCTGCTCTTCTCAGCCATGCCGAAACGAAAGAGACCCATGAATGTGTTTATTCGACGGTGGACGCTTAGCTCACCATGCTGGACAATAAAACGAGAGACCGTGTTCTGCAAACCGTGAGAGAAAAAGCACAATTGCATGGCTATGTTAAACCGGTGGCGCCTTTGCACCGTCCTAAACAATGGCATCTTTTGCTTACCTGTCGCAGATACAGGTCACGCACGTCTTTCTTTGCAATTATATGTATTTATGTAAAAAGTGATTGTGCCTATATTTAGGATTTTGGGTGCCTGAAATGGTATTTTTCCTGCCTATTTTGGGCGCCTAAAACGCGCTTTTTTAGTGCCTAAAAATCCGGCCTCTAGTGATTGCAAGAACACGCAAAAAGTGTCACCGAGCTCTAAGTGCCGCCAAGGGTAAATGGTACATATAAATAGCGCGCTGTTAGAAGCCTATGCTGGAGAACGCATGCTTAATGGTCGAGTGGTTTAGCGCCGCTCGCTGCGGAGCGAGCTGACGTGGGTTCGATTTTTGGCGACGGAGCTTTTACAGCGAAAGCTTTGTACAGCTAGGCAAAACAAAAATCCGTCTGTCCTTATCCCGCTATGAGTTGTGAGGGAACGCGACAGACAAGGACGCAGAAGAAAACCGACATGGACAGAGCGCTACTTTAAACTGATATTTTATTTTCGCACGAACCGATAAATACATACCGAGTGAGCGGAAGTAATAGAAACAAAAGAACTTTCAGTGTATCACATCGCTGAACCGAGCACGTGTAAAAAGTGCTATCACGACATAGCAAAAATCATGTTACCGCGACAGAGCAAGACATTGTAACTTTTGAGAAAGCGATACGGAAGGTATACGCTAACGCACATCTTTTCTAATCTGGCAATGTCAAAGCCCTCCACAATCTGCCTTGTCATCTTACCATGTGCCTTAAACATAATCGAAGTGTTTCCGAACAAGGGCTTGCAGCCACAATCGCGACAATGGATGCCCAAATGACCCGAGCCAGTGAACCATGCATGCACACGGCAGTGTTCGACAACGCAGCCGTGCACTTAACTCGTCTCGTCGACAACACGCGTTACCTAGCTATCGCTACCATAGGACGGCAAGTTCCCTTGTGACTACTCCGCGACGAACACGCCGAGTAGTTGTCTTTGGGCAGATATACAACTGCCATACGCGGAATTACAAGTACACATGCCACGTCGTTCTCCAAAGCCATCAGTGCGATACGGTGCTCGGACTGCCGAGGCGTGTAACCAGCTCACATCTTGTACAGCCGTCATTTTTATGAAAGGGAACACGCGAGCGCGTGGCCCGCGCGCTCCGGTGGCTGGTTGCAGCGCGTTCGAGCGGGAGCGAGAGCAACTGCAGCCTCTTTTCGCGTCATCTCGTCATCTCGGAAGCCTTATATTACGCCCATGCGCATTTCTCCTGTCTGAAGACAGGTGCCGAAGATAAGGCAGTGGACATGCTGCAGCCATTTGGAACAGCACATGCTTGTGAGCAGGCATTCTCGACACTAGCGTATCTGAAAAATAAGCACAGGAATCGGCTGAATCCAGCCGCCGACATGCGGCTGGCCCTGACTTTTTCTGTGCCTCGCGTCGGTTTCTTAATGCAAGGAAAGCGAGTTCAGTTGTATTTCAGTGAATAAATTTGCCATATGCTTTTGAATTTATTGCGCGTGAGTGTAGCGTGAACCAAATGAAAATTACTTGCAAAAAAAGCGGGGGGGGGGGGGGGGGGGGTTCTTGGCACTTAATGCAGCTTAGGAGGGTTCCCTGGGACCAACTTGCTTAAGAACCCCTGCTCTAGTTCAACAAATTTCCAGGAAGCCACCGCTAACTACAGTGAAATGGGACGCGCCGGCGACCTTACGCCATGGCGCTGACATGGCGCGAGCGGTTGGAGGAGGAGGAGGAGGAGGGGGGAGGGAGGAGGAGGAGAGGAAAAGACGTTATTTCTGCAACCCTAAATGGGAGCACATTCCAGCGTCTGCAAGGAAATTGGGGAGAGGCAAATAAAGGTGCGAAGAGGAGAGGAAAAGAAGAGGAAAGTGGCGTCCTTGGCCTGCAGGACGCGGCGGGCGGATTTTACAGCCGGTTGGCCAGTCCAGTGATCCCAAGGAATTAAAGCTCCTCCTTGAGGACCTGGGTGTGATGGTGGGCAGAGAACAGGTGGTCCCTCTCCTGCAGCCGCGGGAAGAAGGAGAACGAACGCGAAACCGTGGACTGTCGTCAAGGCAAAGGAGAGTGAAGATAAAAAAAAAGGAAAATAAGATGCGAATGTGGCTGTATTTTGTTTGTAATTTGCTTCTGAAAGGGCGCTTCACCAGGTGACATGAGAAATTTTAGTTAGACTCTCGAAGCTGTTTCGTGCACAATTAAGATCTTTCTACCGCAATAATTTTTTAATTGGGTCATTACGAGTCGCGGAAGCATGATGCGAGGAGGTGAGCTTGAAACCCTTGCCACTCATCCCGTGTAGACTTCGCTAGGCAAATTCCTTTTCTGCCCTTTTCGATATCAGAGCTACTCGGAGCCGGAAAATCACACGACGCAGAAGCATCAACACGTCATGCGCACGGAAGGTCATGTGCGCATGACTTGTGCGAGCCAGGGCGTGCACGCGAGCAATGTTGTGTCGTTTCGGCGTTCTATGTAGTGTACTCCCTGTTTCTGTGGGAGGGATCCCTCAATGCGCGCACGTTTGGAGAGACTGGGGTCAATCCTTACCACGATATCCAGCGTCGCACCGCTGGAACTGCTGTAAGGGACGATGCACCAAAAACGCACGAAGCGGTGTCAGGGCTGGCGCCGGCACAATGCGGGAATGGCGAGACAATAACGCAAACAAAATGGAGGCGGCTTAGTCTCGCATCTCGCTCAATTCGAAGTAATAAAAATGCCCACAGATTCCGTTTGTATGTTTGAATATTTCTATCGACTTTCATTCTTCTATTCAAGCAACAGATTGCACATATTATACATGTCGACTCGGACAATTCTCGCAGTATCACGTACTACTGTGACGTACGCAGTACCATTAATTGTTGTACGTCACCTCCTCCGTGTTCGGGCGCGCGGCCGCGAGAGGAAGGGCAAGCGGGCGCGCGACGAACACGACGAACACGCCGAGTAGTAGCTCCGCGACGAACACGCCGAGTAGTTGTCTTTGGGCAGATATACAACTGCCATACCGCGGAATTACAAGTACACATGCCACGTCGTTCTCCAAAGCCATCAGTGCGATACGGTGCTCGGACTGCCGAGGCGTGTAACCAGCTCACATCTTGTACAGCCGTCATTTTTTATGAAAGGGAACACGCGAGCGCGTGGCCCGCGCGCTCCGGTGGCTGGTTGCAGCGCGTTCGAGCGGGAGCGAGAGCACTGCAGCCTCTTTTCGCGTCATCTCGTGGCGAGGAGAACAACCAGTCAGTGATGATATGAAACCAGCGGCAAGATTTCAACCCCCGTCCCTCTTCAAGGCGATTACGCGAGAGGCCGGGCCCTTCAAGGCGATTACGCACGAGGCCGGGCCCGGTCTCTTGCGTAATCGCCTTGAAGGGGGAGGGGGTTGAAATCTTGCCGCCGGTTCCATATCACCATTGACTGGTTGTTTAGCTCGCCACGAGATGACGCGAAAAGAGGTTGTGGTTGCTCTCGCTCCCGCTTGAACGCGCTGCAAGCAGCCGCCGGAGCGCGCGGGCCACCCGCTCGCGTGTTCCCTTTCATTTAAAATGACGGCTGTACATGGCCATGAAAATGATCCGGTTCAACATCGTCGGAAAAAGACCGTCACGTTCCGTACCAACGGTGTTACGAGCACCGTGCATCACTCGCCAACAAATATGGAGAGCAGTGACTTCGTGAGCGATGCGCTTGACCGAGACGTGGCCTTCATGCTTGGAGTCCCTAACACGGTCCATTGCTGGCAGGAACGCAAGATGAAGGTGTTCACAATGACAAGGCAACTCGGCAAGCCAACGGCTTTTTAACTTTGCATCCGAAGTTCACCGGAACCAGCTGCTGCAGGGAGCACGGCGACGACAAGCAAAGCCGGTCCGTGCAGGAGATGGCGTTCGTCGAACGCTTCGAACTTTGGAACAATGATACTGTGACGTGCGCGATGTACCTCAACAAGCTGTTCGACGTCATCCTCGACAACCTGGAAGACGAGTGGATCTCACCGTTCAAACCATGTCAACAATTGAGAAATGTTTCCATCCGCCGTCGGGATAAACCCACTTCTTACCATAGGGGCCGCACGTTTCAGCTTCGCTGGTTATTCATCTATACCGGAGTGCTTGGGCGGTGTTTTTTCTTCTACATTTTAGGGGCGAAGAGTGTCTAGGCTTGTCCGTTGTTCGGCACAATGCATGCAAGGTACCCACTATACGCCCACCGTATGTCCATCGCGGCGCAGCACATGCAAGGTACCCACTACACGCCCACCGTAACTTTCATGAAGTAGGGAAGCACCCATTATTCCACTATGCCAGGGGTCTCAAACACGCGGCCTGCGCCCCGCACATGGGTCTGTAATTCGCATCTTTTTAGATGCGAAGTATCTTATGCTCGGGGCTGTGTCCGTCCCTCCCGCGTCCCGCGTCCGGTCACTTTCATGAAGTAGGGAAGCAGCCACTATGCGAACCAGAACACTGTAGTAAAAAAAAAAGTAAGACCATCTCCCCGCAGGGAACCCTGATGGGATGCGAAGCAGCAGCGGTGCGCACGGCGTTGACCCGGTTGAAACGGGCGTCGACGCGGGTGCTGGAAGAACGGTTTGAAGCGAAACTCGGTGTAGCGTTTACTCGAGTAAACGTTTGTTTGAAACGCAAAGACACGGGAGGCGGGTCAGAGTTGTTGACCTACTTGGCACCGCTCCAACACCTGCGGCGAGGGGAGCACGTTGCGGTGCGTTCGTCTGTACGCACGGAGGGACAGCGTTACACAGCCTAGTCAAATAGCTGCTTCGCATCTAATAAGGCCGTCAACCACCATTGCAGTCACAAGAGTCATGACCGAGAGCACAGAGTGGCTGTTTAGCAATGGCTAGGCAGGTGGTGGGTGCAAGCAAAGAATAACGCGCACCACCGGTGGTGTCTGTCGTCCATGATTACTCCATTGCTTGATCTTGTTTGTATGTGCTTGTGGGGACTTTCTCCGTTCCTGCGTCCCGCGTCCCACAGCCCCTCCCTATCCTCTCCTACGCTCCCGCTCTTTCTCTCCTCTAGGAATCCTCTACTCTACGGAGCGGCGCCCGCGTCCCGTTGACTTCATTCCTTGATCTTGCTTGCATGTGCTTGCGGGGGCTTTGTCCGTCCCTCCTTCCCACATCCCATCTGTCTCCTCTCCTACGCTCCCCACCTTTCTCTCCTCTAGGAAGCCTCTACTCTACGGAGCGTCGCCCGCGTCCCGTTGACTTCATTCCTTGATCTTGCTTGCATGTGCTTGCGGGGGGCTTTGTCCGTCCCTCCTTCCCGCGTCCCCTCTCTCTCCTCTCCTGCGTTCCCCCCTTTCTCTCCTATGATAATGCTCTCCTTCCACGGAGCGGCACCCGCGTCCCACACCCCCCACAGCGCATGCGCGTCCCCTCTCCCTCTCTCTCCTCTCCTACGGTCCCCCCCCCCCCCCGTCCTCTCCTCTAGGAATCCTCTACTCTACGGAACGGTGCGCACGACAGGTGGTGCGACAGCCGCATACTCCGCTGGGGGGCGCCACAGTAGTTCCGCGGTATGAAAATGACGGAGCGCGCGCGCCTCATTCTCTCTCCTGTGCAGCGCCGCGATGAGCGGCCCGGCCGCTGCAGCGAATCGGGAGCGGCGACGTTTCTCCCGCTCAAGCCAGCCATCTCCCCGCCGCTTCGCGCTTTTCTAACACATGTTTCTAATTTTCATTAGAAACATGTATGTAAGGTGCTCAGGCATGACTGGTCTAGAGCATTGTTTTCGGGAGGCAGCCCATGTGGTCACCATCTGTTCAAGCGTAACAGTGCAACAAAAAGCAGTATGCCAGAGTCGGCGTCCAAATTTCAGTCATCTTGGAGATTGGCTATCGACATGTTGGATGGAATCCTGGACCCAAGTATTCTTCTAAAAAGGACACGCTTATATGAGAAATAGGAAGGGTATTCTTTTCAATGGTAACGTTTGCTGACAATCTGTAGAAACTTACGCCTCAAGCCGTATTACGCTCGTTAGTGCACCTGAGGAATAATTTTTGTTTTATTATTGTACTTTCATGCTTGTGCTTATTGTTTATTGTACTTTCTTGCTTTAATATTGTCATTTATTGTTGCATGCTGCAGTATGACTTTCGGTTTCCCCGCCTGAAGTTCGGCCAAATAAAGAGTTTCAACTTGGACACGCCGACTGCTGCCTTCGTCGACGTCACGACCACGTGACAATATCAAGCTAGCAAACTGGCCGCGAGCGTGCGATGAGTGTGGCATGCATGTCATGTTGCGCATGACATGTCATGATTTCCGTATTACCAGTTGTCATTTATCTTCGCCATATAGTCACGTCACGCAATACCAAAGTTGGTGTATATCAAGCTAGCGACACGGCTGCGAGCGTGCCATGAGCGTGGCATGCAACTCATGTTGCACACGACATGTAATGATTTCCACATTACCACTTGTCATTTATGTTCGTCATAAAGTCACGTCACGCAATACCAAATTTGGTGTATATCAAGCTAGTGAAACGGCCGTCAGCGAATCATGCGCGTGTCATGCAAATCATGTTGTACATGACATGCACGTCATGATTTTCATATTACCACATGTCACGTATGTTGATCACGCAGAAGTGTCTCATAACTCTAATTTTTGGATATATCAAGTTAAAGAAACAGCCGCAGGAGCACCACGGCCATGGCTTGGAAATCATACCGTTCATGACAAGTTAGTCGTGATTTTTATGACATGGCCAGTCATTCATGTTCGTAATTACGGCCACGTGATCCCATACCAATTTAGGTATAAATCCCATTAATGATAGGGTCTGGGGAGCGCAAAGTTGTCGGCGGCTAGATAGATAGATAGATAGATAGATAGATAGATAGATAGATAGATAGATAGATAGATAGATAGATAGATAGATAGATAGATAGATCGGAAGGAGAAACCTTAACGATAATACAAGGGGTTGTGGTTCGCTATTCAAATAGGAGTCTGACTGTCTCAGCAACAAAACGCATAGAGGCAAATATTCACTACAGACGCCTCTGCTGCAACTGTAAAAGTCGGCACTCATCTAAAAGGGAAATTGCCTCACAGATGCCGAAACAAGTTTGCACGCAGGTTCCTACAATAGACACGAAAACAACAGAAAAGATATTTTGGTCACGGTCACGTGTGCATCGCTGTGTAATATCGGCGGCAAGGTAAGGATGAGGATATGTATGTACCCAAACGCTAAGGAGGGAAATCTGGGCTAGTTGTATATGGTTCATTTTCGATCAGCTTACAGTGCAAGAAAAAACGAGGACGTAGACCAAGGATGTGACAACACGAGCGCTCACTCTCAAATAAAGTTTATTAGAAGGTAGGGCACGAATAAATACAGAGGCCAACCGGCTATCTACAGAACAACAGCACGTGGGCAGCAGAGTCATCCAGGTGATAACTAAAATACTCAGGGCATGTGGAACACGTACGTGCGTCAAAAAACATACATACAAAAGAAGACCAATTCACTAACAAACGTGTGACGGTGCCTAATCTAGCGCCAGTCAAGACAAGTTACAATTAAGAAATCGCATGCAACACACGGATGGCTTATACACCTTTCACCTTCTCTGTCGATGAACAAGGCCTCCATTATCTCCCTCGTGTTCTGATACTTATGGCGGAATAAACAATCTGTTTCCCCCGCCATCGGTTCGCAACCACATTCTCTGCAGTGTGAATGGTGCAAACCGCCTGCAGCCCTCAACGATGACAGATGCTCTCTCAATCTAATACTTACACATCGTCCAGTTTGGCCAATATAAACACGCCCGCATGACAACGGCAACCTGTATACAACACTCGATTTGCATCTAATGAATTTATCTTTGTGCTTCTCGGAACATGAATTACAAGCCTTACCAACAGCGACGGAAGGCGACGAAGCCAGACCTTAAAGAGATCCTAAAAAAGGGAAAATAGACAACCGCCCATTTGTATCACGAAGCCACAAGGAAATCCATACGGCTTTCTCAGAAAGAAAAGCTTCCTTAGTTGCGATAAATTCGTTCTGGTCCGGGAACGAAGAGTGACCCTGCAACACTTTTTCAATCCGGTCAGAAAACGCTGCCGATCGATACTCGAGGCTCCCGTAAACTTTGAGCCAAACATTACAGCGCAACACGCGGTCTGGGATTTACACTTCATTCTCAAAGTCAGCGAGAAATCACTCGCTCTTTCCTCGACAAGAGATGCCATAATTCAAAAGGATTGCGTCATAAACACAAAATCTACGGCCATTGGCTGATTTGAGTGTGGTGAGAGGCATAGTTACCGAGAACGCCGTGGGATGCCGTGACGTTCCCGCGCGCACGCTGAAGATCACCATGAAATAGTCAAAATAAATATCCGGGGTTTTACGTCCCCAAACCAGAATATGATTATAAGGGACACCGTAGTGGAGGGCTCCGGAAATTTCCACCATCTGGTATTCTTTTTTGTGCACTTACAACGCACAGTAGTACACGGGCTTCTAACATTTCGTCTCCATCGAACTGCGAAAGCCGCGGCCTCCATCGAATCCGCGACTTTCTGGGTCAGCAGCCGAGCAGCATAGCCACTATAACACACAGGTCGACGACCATCACAGGGAAAGTAATCCGCACGTTCGAAGAAAAATAAGGTGGTCGCCATCCCGTCCTGCGAACGTGAAGTCCACCGAACCTGTGTCAAACACCACATATGCTGATCGGAGGGGGGGGTGTTTTATTACGACTTGTATGTTTTTTTTTTAAGTTTTTAAGTTTTAATCATGTCGTGGTTTTGGGACGTAAAACCCCAGATAATAGTATTGTTTTTTTTTAAGTCATGGTAGGATGGTGGAGATAATCGCTTTGGGGTCGCTGTTGTAGACTCTGATTGGTTCCGCAATCATTCTCTGCAAGGCAATTTGTTCATTTCGCTTGAGTACTTTATTCAGGCTGTTTTTGTGGTTTCTTTAACTCAGGGGTCTACCCATGGCAGTCGTATAACGAACTGATTGAGTTGCTAGACGGGTCTTCCTTTTATATATGAAAGCGAGAAATATACGCGGGCAGAAGCAAGTGGGCTCTTTGACGTCATTCGAAGCTTTCGTGTGAAGTGTAAAGCAGCTGCAACCTAATCTTTATTGCAACGCGCAGGAGGGGGGTTGGCATTGTTCAAGGCGCCTTATCATTCAGCATGTGGTTTTGGCGCTTGCTTGGTGCTTTTCTTTATTGTAACGAATACTGAGCTCCTTGCTGTATGCCTGATTGGAATAAAAAAACATGGCTGATCCCTCTGTCAAAGGAATCGGTATAACACGGAACTGAAACGTCTCTTCGCAGAGGTAGTTGAACGTTTATTGTGCATTGTTTCGCCACAAGTGCGAAAGAATGAATGTTACAGCAACAAATTGTAATGTCACGCGAAGTAACGGCAAGCAGCTCAAAACTTGCTGCGCGCACCTCAAGCAGAAAGGACGCACGAAATGAGCATACAGGACGAGCGCGGACTCACTGTCACAGCTCGACACCTAAAGCGCGCTGCTCTAACACTAATGGCGTATTCGGTTGACTGCCCGGTCCTCTGGCTCATAGGCGCCAGATTCCAGGCAGCTCGCAATCAGAGCGCGAGAGGCAGCGTACCAACCGAATACATCGATGATTTCGGAGCAGCGCACCTGTAGCGCCACCGTGCAGCCAGCGCGAGAAGCCGCCGGGTAAATATCTCGCGCTGCATCGACAAATAGCGCCGATCAGCAGGCCATCTCCGACATATCTGGACGTAGCAACAGCCTTCCGTGTTCAGAACATAAATCTGGCGATCGTCGTCGTCGTCCGAGCTGCTAGCTTCAAGGCATTCGTCTGCGAGCTGCTGTAACAACAACAGCATTGACATTTTCTCCACCTTCTCTAGCCCCATATTTTTTTACAGCGTGCATTTAAGGCTTCGTAGATGTGAACTCACCACACACGTGCTCAAAAACGCCACGAACAACACACGTGCAAGGAGTATTACGCGTCCGGCGATGTCCCCTTCCGAAATGCACGCTCGCGCTGTCACCTGCAAGCAAACACGTGATCACGTGGTTGCCGGCTTGTGTCACGTGATCCATCCTCCCGGCCAGATCACGCCACACTCTTGGAGTATTCGGTTGGGCGTTTTCGAGCGCTCTAGAGCGCTCTGAAAAGTTGCCGCGCGTTCGGTTGGTAGAATTCGAGCGTTCGGACTACCTTCGGTTGGTTTTTCGGAGCGTCAAATTCCGACACGGAGCGCTCCCGACCGCCCTGACTTCGAAGTCAGAGCGTGGCGCGATCTGGCCGGGAAGACGGATCACATGACACAAGCCGGCAACCACGTGATCACGTGGTTGCCGGATCACGCGGTTGCTGTAACAACAACAGCAACAACAGCACCGACAGGTGACAGCGCGAGCTCGCATTTCGGAAGGGGACATCGCCGGACGCGTAATACTCCGTGCACGTGTGTTGTTCGTGGTGTTTCTGAGCGTGTTTGTGGGGAGTTCACATCTGCGAAGCCATAAATTCACAATGCCACAAAGTACGTGGCTAGTGAAGGCGGAGAAAACGCCAATGCTGTTGTTACAGCAGCTCGCAGACGAATGCCTTGAAGGTAGCAGCTCGGACGACGACAACGAGTGCCAGATTTATTTTTTAAATGTGAATGCATTTCTTAGTCGGGCTATGTCAGGCATCCGGCGTTGGCGTTGTCCGCGGCGGCCTCGGCAGGTGTTATCTCTCCGCTCTCACTCCCTCTCCCATAGCAACAGCTGCGGGCGCGCGCGCTTATCCTCGCCCCTAGCAACAGGAGCAGATGGTGCGGGCGGAGTAGCGGAGAGTGAGTGGAGAGGAGGAGCGCGCTCTGGTGTGTGAGGGCGCTCGCATCGCGGGAGCTCGGCGGAGCTATATATGAAAAAAAAATTAAGAAAATAAAAAAGAAGAAAAAAAAAGAAAGAAAGAACAAAAAAAATAAAAAAAAACTGAAAAAAAAGCAAAAAAAAAAACACAGGCGCTGCCCCGTGCTCCCGACCGGGCTGCAGAAATTAGGCGCCTTTTCCTTCTTCCGAACCACAACCACCATATATAAATGGAGTGAAGCATGCGCGAAATGCATTCGCATTTCCTCACGATTCCCTTCGGGGAGGTGGGGGGCATTTTTTTTTGAGCTCAGGAGGCTGTTGCTAGGTCCAGTTATATCGAAGATGGCCACTTAACTGATCGGCACCATTTGTAGATGCAGCGCAGGAATGTTTATCCGGCTGCTTCCCGCATTGGCTGCACGGTGTACAGGTGCACCGCTCCGAAATCGCCGATGTATTCGGATGGTACGCTGCCCCTCGCGCTCCGACTGCGAGCTGCCTCGGCATCTGGCAACTCGGAGCCAGAGGACCGGAGCGGCCAACCGAATACGCCATCTGACTTCCAAGTCAGAGCAGTCGGGAGCGCTCCGAGTCGGAGAATGACACTCCGAAAAAACCAACCGAAGGTAGTCCGAGCGCTCGAATTCTACCAACCAAACGCGCGGCCACTTTTCAGAGCGCTCTAGAGCGCTCGAAAACGCCCAACCGAATACGCCATAAGAAAGACGCACGAAAAGACTGCACAAGTATACACAGGACGAGCGCAAACAACTGTCACAATTGTCACTTCATGTGTGAGCAGCGCGCTCCTTTCGTAAACGCGGCCGCTGCGGCGAGCGAAGTGGCCTTCGTGCACTCTTTAACCACTGTAACTTCATAGCAAAGTTGCGGTGGAAGCACAAGACGTACAAAGCGCCCCAATGCCCCGTTGACGAGACAAGCGCGCCCGCACGAGCGACCACGCCCTGTGTAGTTGTGCGCTCATCGCAGCGAAAGGCGCGACGACCTTTAGAGCGCGCGCTCCGTGCCACCTTCGCGCCATCTCGCTAGTGATGACGAAAAGGCGCAGCAGTCGACGAGCTCTGAGGACCGCCTACGGTGTATGGTTTATGTAAATAGCTTGCCGTTAGCTTGCTGAGGTACGCACCTTGCTGTGGCCAAGTGGTTTCGCGCCGCGCGCTGCGGAGCGAGAGGTCGTAGGTTCGACGTCCGGCGACAGAACTTTTTCTTCTAGTTTTTTCTTTGATCTCAATGTGTCAGTTTATATTTTAAACGGCCATATCCGTGACGAAATACGTCAGAGGAGCCGTGGTGGACCCTGGAATAAAACACTTTCGTGTTAAAATATGCCTTTAGCCTGCGATTGGTAAATTGCCCCTAAACCATTTAAAGGTCGAAAGTTAGTTATGGTGTTGCAGTTATGCACGAAGGGTAGGCCACTGCGGAGCCTGTCATCTCGATCCTGTCGTTACCTCCTCGCGCTCTCCTGGCTATCGCCGTCTTTCACCCTCTTTTTCTGTGCTGGTTACGACGACGCCGACACCGCTCAACGCAGGATTGGGCGCCTAAGAGCTGCGCTCTAAAATACAAGATGCACGTTTCATGTTGGGGCGACGCCAACTGTATTTAAAGTTTTGGCTATCCTCGGTTGCAGCAGTGTAACATTCGTTCCATATAACCGCAGAAACTGACGGCGCTAAAGTGCTACGCACACTACTCTGTGCATTGGACGCGTCGCGAACCAAGCTAAACACCGACAGACCAGTTACGACAAGCGAGGCCAGCTGCAGTGCGCCTGCACGCCCAGCACGCGCGTGAGCTCCGACCGAGGGATCAGCGCGCATGACGGTGGAACGAGGTGAGGTTAGAGGCCAGTGGCCCGTGACATCAACATACTCCACGTTCGCTCTTTTTAACACGAAAGTGTTTTATGGCGGGGTTCACCAAGATTTGAGTGACGTATATCCATCACGGAAATGACGTCGAAAAAATACGCATGATCAGAAGACAAAGAAAAAAAGCTCCGTCAACGGGAGTCGAACCTACGACCTCTTGGTCAGCGACATACGTGCCGGGCACGCTATCCACCACGCCACGGCCACATTCGCTGAAGGCTTAAAAAAAAGCCTTTTATATCTACCACTGTCCTCTCAGAGTGCTCTTGCTTAAGTGAAGTCATGAATTATGATCACGAAATGCACGATTAATTCCTTCAAAGCATCGTTTCTACGCGTCCGTCCCATTCGGCGCGTTTCGAATAGGAAAAGTGCAGTTTTGTCGACGCATTAACACACTGCCAGGTGGCCACCTTACCCCTAGCATTGGCCTCGCTCATAGCATCCGTCCATACCAAAAATATCTCCGGGACGCGCGAGTGCTTTGCGTGGCCGTAACTCCGCGTTCCGAACTTACGCTCGCCCGCGAAAAATCGCAGCCGGCCAACGGCGAATACACGACGCGCGGTGCGTTTCCCTCTGGTCGGGCAGCGTTGTTCAACGAGTAGAGTGACCTTAGCCCAAGTTCAGCGTCCAATCAGTGACGCTCTTCTGGCTGTCACCGATTTCTATGATTCCGCTCTGACCGTACAGCTACCACACGCATCTATGACCACAAGGGTTTGTTTAATCAATGATCATGGATATTAGTAGTCGGGATACAGATGCACCACCGAGCGTCAACGTGGATGCATCCACGTAAAACGGTACTTTAGGCAACTGTCATTCAAGAACAGACATTGTGCAAGCTCTCTTATATCAATGTACAGTACACATTCAACTATTTCTGTAAGAAAAGGTTTCACTTTCGTGTTAAACCGATTCCTATGACGGAGGGATCAACCATGTGTTTTCCTCATTCGTTTTATCGGTTACGCCGAGGGTGATGCCACTCAACGCTGGAACGGGCACCCGAGTGCTGCGCTCTCAAAGAAAGAAAAGAATGTGCTCAAGGTCATGACGAGCGCTCACCAACGTTTGTAGCATCTTGCAACACCCCCCGAGTGCCCACGTACTCTACGCCTCGCGTAGTTTTCAGCGTGCGACAAATCCTTGTAAGTTCGCTTATGCTTGACCAGTTCTAAAAATTTTGCGGTAGTCAAATCGTGCGGCAATAAACTCCTTTAAACGATTCTTGAACAAACATTGAAAAAAAAAGACTGATGAAAACATCAGAATTTTCAAAAAACTGAGGAAACATCAGTAGAAGCGACTATTTCGATAAACAGAGTTTATTTTGCGCAGTTTTGAACAGTTCTGTATCTTTTGGTGGATTGTCAGCGCGCAGCAGCTGCACGCCGGCGCGAGCGTAACGTCACATTCACCGCGGCGCAAGCAGGGTCGACGTGTACTTGTCCTCCTCTTCCCTTTCTGCAGCTTTCCATTAGATGTAACTTTCCCCCCTTGCACAAAGGGCAGAGGCGTGGCCCACCATATAGGGGCATTACCGCATCCGGTAGCCTTATCGGCCGCCGGTGCCGTTCGTAGTGTTATCGGGAACTATTTAGCGGGAACTGAGCGGGTTGAGAGACGCGGGCGACGGCTGGCATTGTTGGTATGCCCGTTTCCGAAGCATGAAACATCACCAAACGTCACCTCTTCTAGTCACGACGCGGCCGATAGACGCGGCAGTCTGTAAAAGACACACTAAAATCATTATTTTAGTCTAGTTTCTGCCTGAAATAAAGGTTGTGTCTATATATTCGATGCTGTAAACTCTGGCGGCAAAAATTTTGTTGAGTACCTGTTAAATGAAGCCATGCATATGACGAAAAACACAGCAGAAGATGTGCTCAAGGTGAAACGAACGGTCGTTGCTTCACGTCCCCGTGTTGTCCCCCCCCCCCTATCCCTTCACGTAGCTTTCAGCGCACGACTAACCCGTGTAACTCCACTCATACCTGACGGATTCTAAAAATTTTTCGGCTGTCGAATCACGAGGCAATGAACTCCTTCAACGAAGTCATTCGATGATTGCATGGAAAACTGTTGCAGAGCTAAGAGTTCGTCGGTTCAGAGTAATAAAACAGTGAGTTGGATCCATCTCTAATGCTGTTTGCTATGCAGAGTAGCCGAGTGGAAAAAGAGAATGCTAATTTACTCAACAGGGCAAAATTAGTGACGGCTAAATAAAGAGAGAGACAGATCAAAAGGAAGGGGTGTAGGTTAACCAGACCTGTGTATTCCATCTGCTGCTTTGCGATGAAATAGGGAAATATGTGGGGTTAAAACCGGAAAGCGCACCAAGACAAGGACAACGCAATACGAGCGTGCAATATGTCACTTTGCCAACCAGCTCGCACCCACACAATAATATGGGGTGTTGAGAGAGGACCTAGATAGACAGAAGAAACCGACACAAACAGAGTAAACAAAAACAATAAGAAAGAGAAAATGCGATATAGGAAGAGTGAGAAGAAAACGAGGGTGCTTCCGACCCTAGGCGACCCCGCTGTTCTCAATTTCACGTATTTTGCTTTAGGGGATTTACTCGCACTCCACTGATGTAGCCCTCTCTGTTGTGCACCAAATTAGACCTCCACATAATTCAAGCTGTCAGGGGTTCCGAAGTTACCAGGTGAAAACCCGGGCAGTTAATGTGAAAGTTTCTTTCATAGGCTACTTACCAAACTGCTGCTGTAAAAAATTGGGAGACCCTGAATCCTCGCCTTTAAGAGTTGAAAGCGATAGCGATATCCTGTCCCGAGTGCGTACCTGAACCACTTAGTGCATACTTGCTATGCACCCACTACGTGGTGTTAAGGGAATACGCGCAGTAAGTTGTGTGCCTTTTGTAATGGGTGGGCGGCGTTAAACTACGAAATTGTTATGATAGTCACATGTCCTGACGCCCGATGGCAAAGGTATTTTCACTGAATTTCCAAGGAGAGGAAGTTATTTTCACTGCATTTCCAAGCAGAGGCGTGGCTGTGTGGTAGAACACCTGCTTGGTGGAACTTAAGGCGTACGAAAAAACACGGACGAAGAAAAGATACGACAGGACGATGCGCTTACTTCCAACAGAATGTTTATTACACAGAAGTTGAACATATGGATTCACCAGAGCGCGCAGGCGCTAGGAGATCTGGTTTTACCGACGAAGCAAAAAAGTTTTGCAATGATACCTGGGGTGGGAACACATTGACTGTGGAAAGGGAAAAAACATTACACGTTGACACGTGCGGAGCCATGCCGCTGCGCGTTGTTCAGAACACCAATCTCTTTTTCCGTTAGGTCTACGGATGGCGTGCTGATACAAGTTGCTCCCGCTTTCGCGATTTCGAGGGCCTCGATTATCTCGCGGGTAGTCTTACTGTTGCTAGTGCCGATGATGATGCAGTTAACAAGTGAAGGTGCACAACCGCAAGCTCTGCAATGCTGACTGAGATGGCCTGCTGCAATATTCTGAGAAGCGTTAAGATGCTCGCGAAGTCTGTTATTTAGGCACCGGCCGGTTTGTCCGATGTATCTCTTTCCGCAAGATAGTGGGAAAGAGTACACGACGCCTTTCCTACATGCAACGAATGGGCTTCTATGTTTTGTGGCACATGCAAAGCGGTCCGAATTGTAACTGGCCTTGCAAAGCTTCGAAAGTTTGTTAGGTGCGGAAAAAACCAACCAACTTTTTTGCTTCGTCGGTAAAACCAGATCTCCTAGCGCCTGCGCGCTCTGGTGAATCCATATGTTCAACTACTGTGTAATAAACATTCTGTTGGAAGTAAGCGCATCGTCCTGTCGTCTCTTTTCTTCGTCCGTGTTTTTTCGTGCGCCTTAAGTTTCACCATGCATCACCACCAACAAGCCCATTCTTACATACTTTCAACACCTGCTTGCCACGCAGACTGCTTGGGTTCGTTCCTCACTCCGACCCGGAAGTTTTTATTATTTATTTTATTTGCATCTTTCTCGATTTTTCGGTCACCAACAAGATGATGATTTTTCGCTCACAACCAACGACGCAGACACCGACGCCGACGGAATTTCTGCGAAACGAGCTCTTTAACGCTACGCGTTAAAAGTATGGCAGCTTAGCACTAGTGGCGTCGAGGCTGAAGGAAGAGCGCAGATAGGTGGCCTTCCTTGTTTCTCTTCATTTTTCTATCTTTCACTTTCTCTGTTTCTTGTATCTCTTATTTTGCGTATGTTTCTTTCTGTTTCTTTATATCTCTTTCTTTGTCTCTGTATCTATCTATTTCTGTCTCTTTCTTGGTCTTCTATTTTTACTTCTCTTTCTTCCCTTTCTTCCTCTTGTTCACTGCTTCTTCGCTCCCTCTTTCTTTTTTTTCTCTTTTTGTCTTCGTTTCTCCTTTTTCTATCTCTTTTTTTTCATGACTGTTTCTTTCTATGCCTTTCCATCTCTCTCTCTCTCTGCGTCTTTCTCTCTTTCTTTTTGTGTCTTTGTTTTTCTCTATCTCCTTTCTGAGTCTGTTCCTATCGCTCTATTTCTGTGTTTTTCTTTGTCTCTGTATCCTTCTATATCCTAAATCTCTCTATTTTTCTGTTCCTTTTTCTTGCTATCGCTTTCCCTCTCTCTCTCTCTCTCTCTCTCTTTTTTTTACTTGCTCGTTTTCGTTTGACACTCGCACCTGCTGTACCTGGTAGTAGGACTTGCCGAATTCCTGGGGCGCAAACCTGCTTGAGGAATTGTCTGGTGACACTGCACGAACTACAGCGAGCTAGAAAAGCTTCGCTGTTAATTTCTTGTCCATGTGTAATTGTCACAATTTCAGGTCGCATACGCCCGTTGACTACTGTACGCTAACTTTGCAAGGAGAGTTTATTTTTGTTTCGACCTCTGCAGTCAAATACACAGCCTATTGGGCCCTTACTTAAGCGAATGCAGTCATCTAATATTGTTGAAGTGATGCAGCGCGAAGCAGTGCGCGAGATACAGGCACTGTGCTCCTTGTCCTGCTTTGCGCTGCACAAGCCCAACAAAAAGAATGTACCAACAAGACCAATCTTCTACTCTTTAGTCATTTAATATTCCACAAATCACACCTATGAAAAGGAAATAGACGTGCGTCAGAAGTGTGAATAATTTTTCAATCCTTATACCTACTACTCATGCAAAAGCAGTGTGCTTACCTGTTTCCTGCAAGACTTCCTTGAGAAATTGTACGAAGATGTATATTTGCGTTGAGGGGTCAAAGTTCAGCATTCCATTCACGAAGCACTGGCGGAAAACACGTTAGTCAATCAGGATGTACGAGTACGATTACTGAAAGACTAACGTTAAGGTGGTAGGCCACTCAAAAAGAAAAAATTTTTTTTAAGAGCAGCCAGCGTTGGAATAACTTTTTCCTGAAAACAAGCACGTCTTATTCAACTTACCCAGCCATTTACAGTGCAAAATATTGATTATTTATTTATTGGGAGGTAATCTATGTCAAAAATTGCATTAAAAAGGGCCGCCACGCCAGCTGTGATAAGTGACTAATGGGTGGCTTTATTCAGTAAAGCTTTGGCATTTGTGTAACTAATGGCTGGAGCTATGCAGTGAACTAGGATCAATATTATGCAGTAAATATCAAGGAAGTAATGTTAAAAAACAAAAAAAAATGGGGAAAAAGAGCCAATTTAGACTGAACCTGTTTCAGAATTCAGCTGTGAATTGAAAAATATTAAATGAATTTCTTTTATTCTAGTTCAATGCACAAATATATATGTTTTAAATCATTGTGCAAAATTTCAGTTCAAAGTATACGCTGAGAAAAAAGTTATGAAAGCTTGCGTCGCATCATTTGGAGCAAATTGTTATTTTCAGAAAAACGACGAGCGTCGTGCGTCCCGCTTGTGGCCGTTTTTTAGAGATTTAAGAACAATTAGAAACAAAAAGTTGTATTTAATGGCATCCTCTTATATAACAGTCACAATAAAATGTACAAAGTATTTTGAATATCATCAATATAAACGAAACACTTGCTTTCGAAACCAACGCAATGTGGTTTCAGTTTCGCTATAGGAGCATGGGGTATAGAAAACTTGCTGTAACTCGCAAACTAATGATGATAGGAGCATAATTTTTGTTGCCGGGATATTTTTGAATGTTTGGGCGTGCAAAAAAAAAACAATACTCCCTGAAAATTGATCTCGCGAAAAAAATTGCCTTTTGAACGTGGCCTACAACCTTAAATACAATGATTTCATGACGGCGCTAATAATTTTCACGTTACTGAATCAGGACTCACCTCTAAAATTCGTTGAACCAACCCAATAATTCCAACCTGAAAATTCAATAAGAACAAAATTGGTTGAAGGATACCCCTATAGTGGCAAAGCATGATGCGGTTGAAATGACAGTAACACAATAATGCACTAATTAACTAATGAACTGAATATAAAAAATGAATGTTAGCCTGCGCATCTGCAAAACAGGAGTGATATCTTGATGGAGGATTTCCTGATGCGTCCGCATGTAAGACAAGCCATTTAACATTGACGCCTCTTTCGTGTAAGCCAGTAATCGCAGTCGTTCTTTGTCATGTATGCTAATTGCCTCAAATATAAGTTATGGCTAGCTTTATGCTTATTGTTAATAAGAAAATATAAATACAGTCATAACAAAATATTATAGTGCAAAAGCGCTTATAGGCAATAACGATATGTTGCGATCCTAATAAAAGTAATATGTGTTGGGATTCATTAGGTTATTCTGCTCTGTAGTTTGAACTTTCAAGACACAAAAATACATGATATCTTGTTTTGAAGTATGGACGTTATTTATGGAGTAAATATGAGCCAATTTAGTGTTAAGTTTTCACGAGCAAAAACGATCCACAGTTCACGTAGGTGGTATTATTCTGGTGAGATTTCGCGAGGTATTAGGCAACAATGGAACTTCTTCAATTTGTCGCCAGATACTAGAAGCAGCTATACCCTTCTGGTTAACTTAGCGTGTACCAGCAAAACGCCACAGTAGGAGTCTTGATGGAAAGAATTCTAGGAAACACCAACAAATACTCGGCTTTGTTTGTCGTGTAACTTCAAAGAGTTTCCATAGCCTGAATAGAACTGATCAACGTCCCTTCAAAGAAATAATCAAACTGACCTTCTTCTCTGTCACTTCCTGTTTTAGTGATGTCTATACGGTCTGTGAAGAATAAACCTTCAGTTTAGAGCCTGCGCTTGGCCCCGTCTGCTTGCGTCATGTTCTTCCACGTAGTATACCTAGACCTTAAGGAATACCGACACGAAAACTTTACATCTTGTTTTTCTGTTGCAATAAGAGGGTAGCGACCAGCGCATCACGGCTTCAAAGGTCGTTTGCTTGAGGATGCGATGGCTAAATATTCAGAGGCAGTTTTATAGCGTTCAATTGCAGTTTCGGTTTGAAAGATCGCTAAGCGAGGCGGGACTCAGGGCCGTTTCCATGTAAATAGGGTTGCCGTTGGTGGCTACTTTGCGCCAAACTGGCTACTTGACGACCTTGTTTGGCGACAAAATTTTCAGGTTGGCGCCATGGATACTTTATGGCTACTTTGAACTTCTATTTTGCAGCATTTATTGGCCATCTCTCTGTATTATTTGAAGATAAAACAGCAAGCAAGTCTAAAGAATAGCCATTATTTGCAAACTTTTCTGTCCTGTTGGCCTATGCGCGCACATGTTCTAGCAGCAAGCAGGCTAATGCGCATCGAGGCACCCAACGAGCTTCCCTCCGTCTGAGGAAACGAAAGGACGCGCGCATGTAAAGAAACGCGTTGCTATGTATCTGACGCCAGATTCTAACGCTGAAACACAGCACGTCAAAGAGACATCTAGGAACAAAATGAAGTTGGACTGTTTATCTTCGATCCTATATGGCTACTGGAAGCTGGACTGGTATTACTGTGGCTTCGTACCAATCTTCGTCAGAGGCTTCCAGAAAAAAAAACATCTTCAACATTTAACGTTCCTGCTGAGTTGTTGGTCCGAAATTAGTTTTGCAAGACCTCTATTTTAGACAAACTGCATGCAGGCGCACTGAAAGTGTAATCATTTATTAATTTATATGCAACTTACCTGCGGCTTGGAAACTAAGCGGGAGGGGAAAATATTGTGCTCTCTATGCTCCGTTTTTTTCTTATTCCTGTTCATTTACTTACCGTAGAGCACTAACTGGTCTATATATAATATCACTCTTTTTTTTATTTGGCTCCAAATTGGGAGCTAAAATTAGATGGCATGGCTACTATGGCTACTTTTAGCTAAAGTTCTGGCTCCTTTTCAAATCTACCCAATGACAACCCTGCAAACATAACCGGCTACGTACGTGAACACTCCCCTAAAATGCACTGCCGACACAAGGACGTCGGCATATGCACTAGTGATGCAGAACTATCGATCGTACTATCTATACTATCGATAGTTGTGTCACTATAGAACCGTCGATGGCAGAAGAAACTATCGATAGCGCTAGCGATAGTAAGTTTCATGGTAGAGTATAAAATCAATCGCGAATAAAATCAACAGTGCGAATTCATTGCAGCATTAACTTGATTCCCCAAGTGTGTGGTACTATATGGTGGAGCAGGAGAAGCAGGCTGACGGGCAGGAAAGTTGACATGCCTGCGTTCCTTCAGCAGAATGACTGGCTGACACATGATAAGCTGAACTTTTAATCTTTAGCATAAATGAAGCCATTACATCTGGCGGCACTGTGCGGCTTGAAACTTGTACTGCATTTTGTGATTTCAAAATAAAAATATCAAAATATAAGTTTTAATTATAAGGTGTAACTGGTGAGCTTTGAATATGAATTTATTTATGTACATATTCCGGTATTTTGAATGCGGCAAGAATTTATTTACTTCGCCAAAAGATTGATCATCAAGTAAGTGAAATGAGTACTACTGATTGTAGGCTGTCGCAAATGATTTGGCGTTATCGCCACCCAAGAACCGCATAATTATTCGCAGCATTAATCCAGGATGCCCTAGCTGTGGGGCGGATAATTGCACACTCGCTCACATGCTCTGGCAGTGCCCGGCGTTACGTAGCGCGAAGTTCAGCACAGAACAGGACTGGGATAGGGCCCTTAAAAGCTCCGAGCTCTCAGTCCAGCTCTCGGCAGTCCAAGAGGCCTGCCAACGGGCGGAGGGCCATGGTCTTCCAGTACCGGCGTGGGCGCGGCCAGCAACTGCGGCGGATCCTCCTTCGGGGGGGTGTCTGATCGGGGTTCTCCAGGACCAAATAAAGTTTATTTCACCTCACTGATTACACTATCGACATCAATACTCCTGATGGTACTATTGATTGCACTGTCGATATTATCCATTGTCTATTGATAGTAGTATTATCGATAGTTTATGTACACTATCGAGATTTTCAAAAATAATATCGATACTATCGGTAGTACATTTGCCGATAGTTCTGCGCCACAACTCTGCACTCCCATGTAAGCCCATCAATCTTTGGAGGACAAAAAATGTGTGCTTCAATGTTGATGCAAGAAATGTGACAACAAATCAGTAGAAAAAAAATTCCAAACCACCTGACCGGGGATTCGAACCAGTGACCCCTCGCTCCGCAGCCTGCTGCGCTAGCCAACACAGCCACACGCCATTTTTTTTGTCATGGTATTTATTAAATGTGTGCTACAATGAACATAAATGGCACTAATAGTATGCAACAAGTACAATCACATTGCGACAATAAGCGCTCTGGCGTTACTGAGGAAACACTTGACTTCTAACAACGTGCAGTAGAGCAGCGAGAGTTCATCAAATCATGTCATACACAAAAGATGGTGAGGCCAAGCACCTCACCAAGATGGGGTACCAGTCCAGTTCAAAGTCTATTTCGTCATAAATGTCCTTTAAGTGAACAGCCATTCTTAATAAAATGTGTTCTCGAAGAAATGGTGGGTTCTGCGTTGCGGTCTTGCATTCGTGTCTTCCATAGGCTGTGCATACCCATGAGGAAAAACATATCGAAGGGCACTTCATCCAGTGATGTTGGCAGAAGATAACGTATAGTGTAAGAATTGATTTCAAAACGTTTCTTCAGAACCCGTTGAAGGACATCCCAGAACAGGATAGCGTCTTTGCAGCTAACGAAGCAGTGTTCTATTGTCTCTGGCACATCACATAGGCGGCAGTTAACAGAAGAAACAAAATACCTTTTCTTTTTAACCATGTGTTTACCGGCAATGTTTCAGAATGGAGCTTATAGAAGAATGTTTTTGAATTCGGCGGGATATACATTTTGCGCACTCGTTTCAACACATCATGGCCAGGAAGATCGGAGTACAATGAACGGTACAACGGAGGCGGGAAAAGCATGGTTAAAAGATCCTTATACAGTACCTTGCGTGATACTGTGTACAGGTATTCTATGGAAAAGCGAGCTTTAAGGAACCGAATTGCGAGGTAGACTTCCTGCATGAATCCCCACAAACACGGGCGATCGGAGAAGCTTGATGAAACAATTAAGTCGGGTAAACAATCAACAAGTGTAACCTGTAAGAATGAACGGATTACGGGATGTGAATTGTCTCGAAAAAAGAAGAATCGTGAAACTGTTTGCCATAGATAAAGATGTTTTAATCCCAACCCGCCCTCATTAACTGGCCTGAATATGTTGTCACGCCGCATGGGCTCAAAAGTCGAAGACCATATGAAGGTAGCAAAAATTCGATGAAAGCGTTGTACATAAAATCTTGCGCAATGGATAAGTTGCAATACGCAGTAGAGCTTTGTTGCTAAGAAAGTATTGCAGGCTTCAGCTCTCCCAAATATTGAAAGTCGATGGGGAACAAATTCATATTGAACAGCGCAAAAAACAAGACACAGAGAAGAGACTGCACGACACGAGCGCGGGAACAAATGTCTGGGCTTGTCGTTCAAGCTTAGGGACGCGCTCCTTCCAGTAATGCGCACTGAATCTATACGCGTCTAGCGGTACACCGAGGTACTTTGGTGGTGTTCGTGTCCAATTAATCCCTGCGAACTGATTTGGCGTGCTACCCCACAATCCAAACCATAGTCCTAAACTCTTAGAGGCATTCAAACGAGCTCCTGATACAACGCCAAAATTTTCAATTGTCGATACCACATTTTCTACGCTTCGTTTATCCGTGCAAAAGAAAGCGACATCGTCTGCATAAGCTAATACTTTAACTTCCCTGCCTAATATACTGAAGCCGTGAATACAACCGGACTGTATTATGCTTAAGCACAGGGGTTCTAGATAAAGCGCAAACAGAAGAGGTGACATTGGGCATCCCTGTTTTACGGAAGAGCAAATAGAAACAGGTTTCGAGAGCTGACCATTAACAATTAGACGTGTTGAACATTCATTATAACAAAGTTTAACGCCTTTAAGCACAACTGTGCCAACATTGGCATACTCAAGAAGAGAAAAAGGAACGAATGACTAACACGATCAAATGCTTTTGCAAAGTCAACCTGCAGCATTGCAAGCTGTTTTTGATAACCATAGCAGTACTGAAGAACTGTACGAGCGACATGTATATTGTTTTGTATAGATCGACCCCTAATTCCGCATGTCTGATGAGGCCCAATGAGGATCGACATCGCAAATTGCAACCTATTTGATAATACTTTCGCAAAAATTTTGTAGTCCACGTTTGACAGCGATATTGGCCTGTAACCTTCGACGGAGCGAAGTTTTTTCCCTTTCGGAGGTTTTCGGTATTAAAACAGTGTGGCTTTTGGCAAAAAGATCGTGGTAGTGTCTCCATGTCATAACTTATTTGAAAAATATCCAGCAATATTGGAGACAGCGCTTTTTTGAAAGCTTTGTAAAATTCAGCTGAGATACCATCAGGGCCAGGTGTTTTCGATAAAGGTAAGTTGTCAATTGCTTGCTCAATTTCCTGTATAGTAATGGGTCCATTAATGACTGCACAATCATCGTCCTTCAAGGGACTCAAAAGAGAAAGAAAACTAGCCTTGAGGTGAACATCAGGGTCATCAGAAGGAGAACTAAGTAAACTTTCATAGTACTTTTCAAACTTCAAAGTAATGTCTTTTGTATCAGTTACAAGCGTACCTTTAGAGTATAAGTCTGGAATCACTTTAGAAATTGCGTGACGTTGTTCATCGAGTAGCGCTTGACGCGTCGCTTGCTCCGAATTCAAGGTGCGCCGGTTTCGAGATCGAATACGAGCCCCTTTGTAGCGTGCAGCATCATATCTTTGAAGTTGACTTTTAATATTTTCAATTTCATTAATGTACGTTCCCGGCATTTCGCATTCCATCTCATAAAGGTTGCAGAGGCTTTTAAGGAGTGTCTTATCGTCATTCTTCCTATAGTAAGACTTAACAGCTCCAATTTCTATAGCTATAACACGAACTTCTTGTTTAAAAAGCTCCCAAGCAGCGAATATATGCAAACCAATTGAAAAAGATTGCCTCATCGCCGTCTGAACACGATTCATGAATCCCTGATCCTCGAGGAGCTTCGAGTTCATCTTCCAGAGGGCCCACTGTGGGCGGAATTGTTTATGACGATTTTCACCAACTTGCGCAATAACAATGCAATGATCTGAGAACGACACCGCTTCAGTGCTACAGGATATTTTACGAGAGAGGAGTGATGAGGACACGTAAATCCGATCAAGGCGAGCATGAGAACAGCCCTGAACTCTTGTATATGCCGTTACTCGATTCGAGACACTAATGTCAATTAGCCCTGCATTATCTACAATACCGGATAAAAGCTCGCCACTCCTGTCTCGCCTGCCATTAGTATTATTACGATCATTAGCGTCACATACGCAGTTGAAGTCACCCATTAGTACAGTGCATCTGTCAGAGTCAATTAAATTAGACATTTTTTCGAATAACTCAAGTCGTTTCGAAACCTCGTTAAACGCATATAGATTGATAATTCGCCATGGCACTCCTTGCAACAAAAACACAGCATATATATCTACCCTCGTCATCAACACTAGTACTGAATGCTGAACAGGGTAGGCTCTTTCTCAGAAACAGCCAACAGCCCGCAGATAAACCTTTTGCATGTGAAACACACACGTTATACTGAGACAGAAAAGGCCGCAAGGCCTTCTCAGTCTCTTCGTCGCTCTCGATCTTTGTCTCCTGGATGGCGACAAAGTCGAGACGCTTTCGTTTGAAAAGTCTACGGAGCTGCGCCTCTTTCTGCGAAGACCTAAGGCCGCGTACGTTCAAGGTTGCGAAGATAAGTCGCTCAGATTGCGCCATGGTGACTACCTTCTATTGTGGTTATTGACCCATGTGATCAGTCCTGAGGGTTGATGGTGAAGGCTCCCGTGAACCCCCATCAGGCCTCCTTGATCGGGATCGCCGACACTTCCCTTTGGGCGTGGACGTTCGGCGACGGCGTGACTTCCTATTGACTGTCACTGGGTCACTCTCCTTGCTTGAATCCGAGCTGTACGTCGCACGGCGCTTAGGTATTGTTGCTTCCACAGAGGCCTGCATATCATCTTCTAACACCGCATCGTGGTGAAAAAGCTGCTGCGGAGCTGCAGTGCAAGCAGGTGAAGAAGCTTCATCGGGATCCTTCCTAGGGTCTCTTTCTTGTGCTAGATGATGTTCGGTGCCATTTTGGGTCAGCGCAGCGGCATTCTTTGTAGGGACGTTTCCTTGTGCTGGAGGTTGTTCGGAGCCATTCTGGCTCAGCTGCTTGCAAGAGGCACTAGGTTCTTTGCACTCAGAAGTTTCAACTGCGTCAACAGCGACTGATTTTATTGCCCCTTCTGGATCCTTTTTGGTAGAGCCAGCAGAATCGGAAGTTGACGGAGTGTCTCCTGTTGCATCCAGAACCTCGGTGGCATCCATGATATGCTCTTGTAGGCTGTCATCTGGCTGTTGCGTCCGCTGCCGCAGTTTGTTAGCGTATGTCATAACACAGTCCTCGGTGGAATGACCGAAGCGTCGACAGTCATTGCAGCAAGGAGTCCTGCAGTTTCGCCGGATGTGTCCAACCTTACTGCACCTAAGGCAAAGTGGTGGGCGGCCAGGTATCAGGACGAGGCTTTGCACTCCACAGACAGCAAGAATGTGGGGAATATCGCCAACGCGGACTCCATCAGCAAGGGACAAAACAACATCACGATTTAGCGTCCGCATTTGCTCCATGTCTGCTACTTTACAGCTTTCTTTTGATATTGTCTTGACCTTCCCAAAAACTTGCAATGCCTCGCGGATATAGGCGTCTTCCAAGTGCTCAGGAAGCCACAAAAGCTTCATCGTTACCTCCGTGGGCTCCGGGTCAATAACGAGGCATCGGCGACTTTTGACGAAAAATTCGCCTCTAGTGACCAACTTTGTTTTCGTCAGCGTTGACTTGCACGTGACCATCCATACATGAGACATTTGAAATTGACCTATAGAGCTTATTTCCTTCAAGTCGATAATGTCCCGTAGAGCATCTCTGAAGTCTTGAACCCGGTAAGGCCGACCAGCTAAGTCCGCATGTAGGAAAACAGAATCCACAACCAGCTTACCGGTGGGAAGGCGAGGCAGCACAACACGGTAGTCATTGCCGCTGGCTGAAGCCTGAGCAGCACCTCGGCCCATGGCCGATAAATCCTTTGGAGCGGAGAACATGAAAAACGCGACCGTTCGGAACGTCGTCTCGTGCCAGCGATATAACGGCGAGCTATTCATATGCACCATTTGCCGCTCACGGTACGCTGATTTCGGAACAGCTTGAGCGTGTTTTCTATCACGCAACGCTTTTACAGTTTCTTTGAAATTGAAAACTGCCCTTGAGACGCGGATGAAAAAGTGGCTTCCTTCTGTACCACTCATGGTTTAGAAGGAAAAAAAAGAACACCGGGCACACTTGGCGTCAGACGCCACCGCGTGGCAGGAGACGCAGAGGGGTCATTCCACGTGCCGCAGTTTAAAAGAAAAAGAAGTATCAAACAGCGTCGAAAAGTCATATAATGATATAATCAATCCTTGGCCAATCCCCTGAGTGGGAATGAGCCATGTCAGAGGCAATGACCACAACAGCGTCGGCTTCTGCATTGTGCACAGTCGCAGCGCGTTGCTCAAATACAAACACGTAACTGCTACAGTTGTTAGTTCACACTTGTCCTGTGTATACCTATGCGTCCTTTTCGAGTGTCCTTCTTTGTGCTGCGGCGGTGCGTTGCAAGTATCCGAGCTGCTTGTCGTTCTTCGTGTGACAAACTAATTTCTTGCTATCGCATTAATTGCTTCGCCCTAGTGGTGAAAGTGACTTTTTTTTAGGGGCGAAGCTCCTAAGGGTGTGGGTCTGTCCCTCTTCTGTAGTTGTCATAGTAGTAGTAGGTAGGTAGATAGTCACGTATAGTGGAATGTACCCACTCCACGTGATAAAGATGACGATGACGCAGTATTGTGGAATGTACACGTGATAACGATGAAGTATAAGCGCGTTCCAGTATAGTGGAATGTACCCACTACACGTGATAAGGATGACGATGACATCATTCACTTCGTGGATATGGCGTGATTTTAGGGGCGAAGCTCCTTAGGGTGTGGGTCTGTCCCTCCTCTGTAGTAGTAGTAGTAGTAGTAGTAGTAGGTAGGTAGGTAGGTAGGTTGGTAGGTAGCCACGTGTAGTGGAATGTACCCACTCCACATGTGGCGCTTCTCATTGGAGGAAGGCGATCGTTCGATTTAGCGCTCGGTCTCGGTGCGCTTTCACTTTCACTCGGAGTCGCAGGATGGATCCTGCGGAGCGACGAGCGCGCAAGGCGGCGGCAGCGCGCGCTCGCAGACAGAATCCCGGGGTGCGAGCCCGCGAGGCCGAAGCGCGTCGACTGTCTGCAAGACGCCGCCACCAAGATCCTGCGGTACGAGAACGAGAGGCAATAAAAGTTGATTTGTATATATACACACAGTGTTTCTCACGTCTTTACATGATGATCAACTGGGTGAATTACACGGAAGATTCACGGTTTACCGATGATTCCCTCTGGAGCTTCGCCCACTCATCATCATTGACCCCGTGGATATACTGTGATTTTTTTTTCTGCATGCTTTGTAGTTCAGATGGAAACCGTTCAGACGCTTCATCGTGAACGCTTCATAGGTTTACACTCCGTGTTTCGAACTTACGCAGATATCGCGAGTGTCACGCTCTACTCATGCCATTGTGTCATCATGTGTTAGCGCACCAGCCATGGTACTAATTTACGGAACACTACAGCGCAACAAAATACACGACGGACGAAAGGAACACAAACGACGACGACACGCGCTGAACTCTGAACAACCTTTATTGGAAAAATGCACATGTATTTATACTGCCCGAAGCACAGTTCACTTGCTGCACATGCGTAGAAAAGCCAACTCGTCATCACTAAGTTGTATGTAAGCCACGCTAACACAACCCTCCCCCCAGATCTGCAATGCGTTCTGCTTCAATAATTTCGCGGGTGATACGTGTTTTGCTCTTCTTGATTATGGAAGTGTAGTTAAGGTCGGGTGAGCAATCCTGGCAGGTTGTACAATGACTAGCTAAGAAGCCTTCAAATTCCTTTCCGTTGCGCGCGTTTCTTATATTGTTTGCATGCTCCCTTAGCCTATCGTTGACGCATCTCCCAGTTTGGCCAACGTACACTTTTCCACACTTTAAGGGAATTTCATAAACCACCCCTTCTGCGCAATCAACAAAGGGCCGCCTGTGATTTGTGCCACAGACCTGCAGCGTCTTTGCCTCCGGGTCAGTCATTCTGCAGAGCTTAGACAGCCTGTTTGGTGCTGAGAATACGACTTTGACGTATTCTCATTTTGTTGCGCTGTAGTGTTCCGTAAATATGTACCAACAAGCCCAACTCGCCAGTTTAATGGTACTAACCTTTAGCAGAACAGACTATTGGGCTACTTGGCTATCCATGAACCCTGAAAGAAGGAGCGCTAAAACTGATGAGCACGAAAAGAAGACCAGACGCGGAACACGTGCTACTAGCAACTGTTTATTGTCGTCACACCAAACGAGTTAAAATAAATACATTCATGGTGTTGCGCATGCGTGACATCGGATTGCAAGCAGAGTGAAAAAGCAAATATATTACACAAAACGAACATGCGATAGCACCTGCAGAATAACAAGGTACAAATCACCACTGCGCATGTTAACAGGAGCCCTGCGGAAATTCAAATTTGGACGCATGCAAAGATAACGAAGCCTCACTTATACATGAACCAGCGTGCTTTTTGATGAAAAACGCTTCTATAGCGAGCCGAGATGAAATGTGTTTGCTTCTGCCCAGTATCTTACCGCTTCGGAAAATCGGTTCGCACCCACATGCAGAAATGTGCGCGACAAGATGCGCATACTTGTCCTCTTTCTTTTTTGCACTTAGTGCGTGCTCCCTAAGTCGGTAATTGACACATCTTTTAGACTGGCCGATGTAGATTTTCTCACAAGACATGGGAATGAAGTAAACAACTCCAACAGAGCATTCGACGAAAGAGTTTGCATGCGTGGTGCTGCATCTTCGTTTGCTTTCAACGCAGATTCGAGGACAAGGAAGGAAGGAAGGAAGATGAAAAGGAAGGAAAGGCAGGTAGGTCAACCAGACGCGCGTGCGGTTTGCTATCCTACACTGGGTGAAGGGGAATGAGGGATTGAAAGATAGGGAGATAGAAAGAAAAGACCATACAAAGAACACTGCTGCGTTCCATAGTACTGAGCGCAGGATCTCGGGCGCATGACGTAGCACTGTAGGTAGGTGAGTAATGGTGCCTACTGAAGGCTTGCGAGTACTGGACGTAGACCATCCAGCACCTGTTTTACGGACTGAGCGTATGGCGATTTGAGCTTGCCGACGATCATGAAAACAGTGTCCAGGAGTGACTGAAGAACTATGACGATTGCTTTGTCTTCTTCAGGCAACTGGTCAGTCGTTGATTCAGTGTTCACTGTTAACGACGTACACAGTGACTCTGTATGTCGCTGCGACTTCGGCTACGAAGGCCAAGCTGCGTCAGATGTGTACATGCCTTCCTTGTGCTGTCGTTTACGCCGGTCTTCACGCACCCGTGGGACTGTGGCTTCGGTAATGTAGGCCAAGTGGAATTCGTACCGGCCGTGAAGGGTCCGGTTAACAAGGTAGTCAGTGAAGCAGGGCGTTCAAGGGGAGCTGTAGATGCAGAGGCATTGGTTTTCTTAGAAAAACCTCGGCGCCGATGTCGCCGCTTTCTGATGGTTTCGGCAGCCTCGCGATGTGATGTATGGTCCCTTGCCATTTGTTTCAATACAGCAATTTCCCTCTTCATTTTTGGGCACTCTCTTGAGGAAGCTTCGTGAGGTCTATTACAGTTTGAACACTTCAGGACATTGGCTATACAATCGCCGGCGCAATGGGCTTCAGCGCAGCGAGAACATACTCGCCTATTTTCGCCCGCGGTTCTCACGTGGCCTAGTTTCATGCAGTTGTGACATTGCAGTGGTTTCGGCACAAAAGGTCTTACATAATTTCGGAAGTGGCCCACCTTTACATAGGATGGTAGAGAGTTGCCTTTGAAATCTATTTTCAAGCAGCGTGAGATACCCAAACGAGCAACCTTGGCGATGATGGTAGCTTCGTTGGCTGGTTTGACCAGGCCACACAAGTCAGAGCTGGGAATCGCAGTGTCAACGTCGTAGATGACGCCGGAGACGACGTTGGAACCCACTGGAATGTAGGAGCGGACGTTGGTTCCGTCGAGCGCTGTGACGTTTCGTAGTGTGTTCAGTGCGGTTGCACGCGAAACATCAATCGCCATGACGTTCTTACGCGGGTTCACTCGGATGCCGATGATTTCATCTGACACCAGTCCCTCGAGCAGCGCCGAAACAGATTGCCTGTTGAGGCGCTTCATGTTGCCGTTGGAGTCAGTAGGAACGAAAATGATGGTGTTGACCTCGGGCCTTCGCGTCGCTCCTTCATTCGGTGTGTTCGCGAATGAAGAGTTACGTCTCTTCGCCTTTCGGCTCGTTACAAGTTCGAAGTCGTCGTCAGATGGCCCCTCGCCTGTCAGTGATTAGACAGCACTGTCCTCGCTGTTGCAGTAAGGGCCCGCCCGCTTCCTGGACGTGGCCGTCACGGATGCCGCAGGACCTGGCAGATATCCGAACTAGTTTTTGATCATCGCCGATGAACGCAGTGGTAGGCTTCACGAGGTTCACATATTATTGCGCAAAAAAGGCAAGAGACACTCGAACAGCATACTGCTAGGCAGACACTTAAAAAAAAGTTTTTGCAGCTTATTAGGGGCAGGAAAAAACTGAGGCACTTAATGCCTGTTTGCCACCTTTCTGAGACCGTGCGACATGGTGTGCACGTATGGCATGACCACTGGTCTCCCTGTCAAACCCCAACTGCAATGAGTTGCAATTTTTAGATTTAAAGGTGCGATTCTGCGCACATCGTGTTTGCTGGGCGTACTTTCCACAAGCCAAGAAAGAATTGAAGTAAGACTCGTGTGTCTATCTTTTTTGTCCTCGTCTTGGTGCGCGCTAAAAAAGTTTAAACAAGAAAGAATTAGTAGATGTGAAGCAGCTTATGGCGGAGTTCAATCCGGCGGTGGTGCGCGGCCTGACCACCCATACTGCGCATGCGCAAACCCTCTCCGCACACCTCCTTGCCTACGCTCCCCCTTTCTCTCCTCTAGGCATCCCTCCCCGCGGCGTTTACACCCCCTTTGCGCATGCCCGTCCCCTCCCCTCTCTCTCCTCTTCTACGCCCCCCCCCCCCCTCTCGCCTCGCAGCGCCTACGCAGGCAGCGTCTGCTAGCGAGTTTCTCGACTGAAAAAACCGACTACTCGCGCTGCACAACCGTTCACTGGCCACCCCGTATAGGCTCCCAAAGCATCGCTCATTGGCGCTGCGACTCTTGACAGGCAGCGCCATCTCTGGCGGAAAAATAGAAACTGGGAATATACGTTGCGCGTTTTCTCTTCTTTCCTCCGCGCTTCCGCTCGCTTCAGTGCACGTGCAGCTCTTTCGCGCTACGCTTGCTGCGCCTCGCAAAAAGGTAGAAACTGGGGGTAAGCGCCGCGCTTTTTCCCTTCTCTCCGCCGCGCTACCGCTCGCTTCCGTGCGCGTGCAGAGCTCTCGCGCAGCGCTTCGCTGTGTACCGCTTGAAAAAGATCTCCCCGCTGGACAGTCACTTCGAAAAGCGAACGTAATCAATGGAGAGAAGTTCGTTAGTCACGGTTATCGATGTTCCACGTTGTCGACTATGAAAAAGATGTGATTGTTGTTTAGATGTGCACGCTGGCAGTGGCAAACGCGTACTGTAGTGAACGAACTTTCGCGGCGTGCAAAAAAAAAAAAAAGATAGAGAAACAAAGACTACACGGCCGTGGCACTAAAAAAGCCTCCGAAGGTTCGAGTCATGCCCTCCGTACCGCTGGAGCATCACCCGCTGACTTAGCCTCGAGGCAGCTAGCTTAGCTTAGCTTTAACTGCTGCGAAGCAAGTAGAACTGCTCGCCACGTCTGTCTGTCTTTTTTTTTCGCTTCTCGCTTCGTGCTTGCACTCCCTTTTTATGAGAATATCGACTTTACAGGTGTATAAGACTTGCTGCGCGAACGCGGCTCAGCGTGAGAGGTGTCGAATTTCAGGCGCGATGTGGTATCGGGTGACGAGCTCGCGCAAAGCACACCCGTCAACGCACACTCGAAGCAATGCACCAGTGCGCGGTGTGCGTGAAAGAAAACCGCACAATCTCCGAAGATGGCAATAATAATTCCTTAATTAAGTGCCAGTTAGATTCAGCGGCTTAAATATATACCACCCTAAAAAAGCGACAAAAACAGAACAAACCAGCAAAACGATGTCAAGTTAGCTGAAAATGCACAGGCGTTCGTTCCGGCGCGATGATGCAGCCTTGTGTAAAGTTTATCTAGGGACTTTAGCCTTGTGCGGAGTTCAACTGAACTCAACCAACACGGCAACGCTAATCGCGGTATGAAGTATGTGAGTGTGAACATCCAACAACGACAGATAGGTCTCACAAACACAAGGAATCAAAACACAAAGTTGCTTCAACATACAACCGTAATTAGATGTAAAAATGCGAGACGGCGAGCAATCATTACTGCAGTCGTTGCATGCACGCGCCGCGTTACATACTGATTCAGGTAGTCGAAACAAACGATTTCAAGCGAAGAATTGAGTCAGCGAAAACGGAAGGCGAGACAGAGCTAGAACTTTGTTCCTCTAACTACGGTGATCCACGCTTGTGTACTTTCTCTGTCGTACGAGTTGTCCGGGAACTGATACAGTTTTACAGGCGGATCGCGTGCCGGTACTGTCTGCACTGCTGTGGCACACAGTAATACTTCGGACCTCGCTTCCGCTTTCGTGGGGTCGCTTCTACCACCGCGGAAATGCAGCTTCGCAAAGCAAGCCTTTCGGTTCAGCGTGCCAAGCTCACGGCGCAACGTCTAAGCTACACTGTATCTAAGCTCCCCGCACCGACCGAAGAACGCATGAAGAACGCGTGCGCACGCGTGCCGCCGCTGTCGGCTGTCGGTGAAACAGGCGCGCCCTCCGCCGCGCTTATTCCCAGTTTCACCAGAGCTTCTCTCCAGAGCCGCAGCGCGGCGCTGTCGTCGCTCCGCAAACTTGAGCTTTGGTTCCCAATATATATAGGCACTGGATCTTGACCTGCAAGGTAGTGCCGGTGGGAGATTTCTCCTGTGCGTTGTTGAACAATAAAAATTCGCAGCGCGCGCGTTAACTAGAAGCGGACTGCGGGTCTCTGTGTCCAGTCGGAGTCTTCTGTCTCTCATTGCTCATTAGCAGCGATTGGCATGCTCCAGTAGGAAAAACCGGTGCATCACTGCGTGCTTTGCGCCTCCCTACGTTTCTCTCCTGCGCAACGCCGCGATGAGCGCCAGCGTCAACGCCGCCGCCAGTGTAAGCGTTAGCGCTCGCTGCTTCGCGTCTACACATGGTTCCCTTTAGCGGGAGATGGTGTAATTCAAATCAAATCGAAATGAGTTTATTAAGACGTGTATACAAAAGATGCGTACATAATATTTGGACCAATAGCCTACGTGGCTAGTAGCTGGTCCAATAGAGAAAATACATAAAAGTTAGCAACGCACATGATTGGTCATGAAAATGATTGGTTTTATACATATGGAAGTTTCAGCGATGTACAATCTACGTATGGAAAGATGATTACAATTGACTAGACAAGAAAAAGCGTTTACAAGAAAGGTTGAAGTTACGCATAGTTTTTATTTCTAGAGCCACAGTGTTCCAGGTTACAGCTCCGAAGAATTCTAACAATCGTTCGCCATAAACATTGTTACAGGGAGGAAGATTTAAGTTTAACTGACTTGTCTTTTGCCTTTTGATTCAGCTCATTCAAAGCTCATTAAAAGGGTACTTCTTGTTCAGTGCTTGAAATGTGCGCTCGGGAAGTCGTGCGGAAAGCTCTGATTGGCATGTGACCCGCCTCTTGGCGGCAGGCTTCGAAGGTCATTGTAGCAGTCGCCGAGACGCTCTTGCAAAGGGTCAAGGTACGGGCTCAAGATCGGGGTCTCACTGGGAGACCAGTGGTCATGCCATACGTGCACACCCTGTCTCACGGTCTCAGGAAGGTGGAAAACAGGCATAAAGTGCCTCTGCTTTTTTCTGCCCCTAATAAGCTGCAAAAACCTTGTCCTCGAATCTGCGTTGAAAGCAAACAAGGATGCAGCACCAGGCATGCAAACCCTTTCGTCAAATGCTCATTTGGAGTTGTTTACTCCATTTCCCTGTCGGAAAAGTCTGAAACATGGGTCACTGACCAACTTAGGGTGCCATAGGCGTTTTCGTGGTGGACGCCTATGGCTCGCTCCTCAACGCAGCCACTGTAGTTACCAATTTCACTCACGAAGCAGGAGAAATGGCCATCACGGTAACCCTTCGAAGCTGCTCGGGAGCCTCCGTCATTTACTCAGACTCCAGACCAGCCATTAGAACCTTTCCGGCGGCCTTCGTCTTTTCGAAAGCCGCCATGGTTATCAAGAAAATCTAGAAAAGAGAGGAGAAAACCTCCCGTCCTCACAGATAACATGGCTTCCAGCTCACATAAGCAACATTTCCGGACCTCCTGAATGCAACCCAAATGCACGTGCACACCATCTAGCGCGAGAACTCACATTCAGAATCTGTGATCCACCCCCCCTTGCTTAAACCCAGCCTGGAAGAACCTACACAACAAAGACCCACTCGTGTCGTTCCACGAACTCCCTTCCCGTCATAGATTGGCGGCCGCGGCAGCATCGAGACACCGCCTAAATCAGCAACTTCTACGCAGATACAAATCGGCTCTCCTGATACCATATTCACCGAGCTTCTGCTGCTGCTGACGAACGGCAGTGCGTGCGACAAAGCCCACGGGAGCCAGGCCCGATTGTCTTCAAGCGCCATCTGTCACTGGTGGCCAAGCAGACCAACCTACAGTGGAGCCAGCCGCAACCGTCATACGGCGCCTTGGTCGACGGACAACTTATAAGGCAGCCAAATCAAGCACTTCGTTACATTGGCGGCCGCGGCAGCGTCGAGACAGCGCCTGAATGAGCACCTGCTTTTTCGCAGGTTAGTATCCTTGAATTTTTTATTTCCCTCAATTTGCTTTGTTCTTCATGCTGCTGCTGCTGCCAAACATTGATGATGGCGTCCAATATGCTGTGTTTGAACTGCCAGGTACGGCTCACGGAGTCGGAACCTTTTATCCTGTGCAGTGACTGTACTTCTACTTCTGATACCGGAAAATGTTCAGGAATTTCTGTGACAACGCTCAGGACAAAGGGAGAGGCGTATCGCCGGCGCTGTACGTCTTGTCGGCGACAGAAAATTCGAGCGCCACCACCGAGTGAAAGTGATGAATCTGACCAGCAAGACAGTTACATAATGCTAAATAACATAACTTCAAAGCTTGACCAGCTGTTGCCATTGAAGGAAGTAGTAGTGGACACAGAAGATTTTTTGCAATTCTGGTCAGGAGCAGTACGATGAACTGCGGAAAACTACCGGACACACATGAACAGGAAATGAAAGAACTTAGACGCCGCACAGAAATACTCGAGAAAAACGAAAGGGATGTTAATCAGCTCGAAGCTGAATTCGACGCCCTCGAATGGACAAGCTGCCGCCTTAACCTTGAATTTCATGGCATCAAAGAGACAGAAAAAAAAATCTGATTAACAAGCAAAACGGACTCGCCACGCAGCTTGAGCTTCCACAGCTATCGGCTAACGACGTGGTCGCGGTTCACCGCCTACCGTCTAAGAAAGATCAAATCTCCGGCATTATCTGTAGCTTCGCCAAGCAGACTGATAGGGATGGGTGGTGGTTGAACCGAAAGAAACTGTGGTCTTTACGAAAGAAAATGGGGTCTTTATAAAGGAAAATGTGACAAAACGAACACGTGCTCTACTGTTTGAAACAAAAACTGGGCCAAAAGGCTACTGTACAAGTATGTCCGGCACAACAACGGCCGGGTACTTGTTCGCAAAGCAGACGGTGAACAGGCGGTGGTGATTTCCACCGCAGATGATCTGGATAAACTAGGCTAAGAGTGCTGTTGTTTGAGCGAGTTGGAAATTCATGCTTGGAAGGGTAGCGCTAGTGGACATGGACTTTAGGAAGGCACACAGACACACAGACGGAAGCGCTTCCGTGTGTGTGTCTGTGTGCCTTCCTTAAGTCCTTAAGAGTGGGCATGGGTGCGGCAGCGTCAACATGGCTCATCAGCCTTACGTTTATTTTCCACAAGTTTACGTGATGCCCTTCTTGATGCCTGTCCTGCTCGGCGTTCTACTCCCGCTGGACGTTCCGCCAACTGCTCAACTTTCGCTCGAGCTGCAGGATTTTCCCCTGAAGGAACAAGACAGCCTCTTCTTGGATTTGCCGCCCCTGGAGCACCAATGTTTCAACTGCCAAACCGGATCGTCAACGTCATCAAATTTTCAAGAGGACATATACTGTCTGCGCCAACCGGCACCTTTCAGTGGGCACAGGTGCGGCAGCGTCAACATAGCTCATCTTCCTCACGTTTATTTTCCACAGGTGTGTTCGCGTTATTTTTTATATGCTAGGAAAAAACGGTGACCCTTTTCTTATTTTGATCCCATGCCCACAAGTGCTTTGTGATATTGCTTGCGAGTGCTTTTCGGTGTTTTTAGGGGCGAAGCTCCTTAGTGTGTGGGTCTGTCCCTCCTCTGTAGCCGTAGTAGTAGTAGTAGTAGGTAGGTAGGTAGGTAGCCACGTATAGTGGAATGTACCCACTCCACGTGATAAGGATGACGATGACGCAGTATAGTGGAATGTACCCACTACACGTGATAACAATGACGATGACGCTGATGACCATGAAGTATAAGCGCGTTCCAGACCACACATTCTCTTTCTGCCATGGATGAAAATGATCGAGCTTCGCCCACTCATCATCATTCACTTCGTGGATATGGCGTGATTTTTAACGCGAGAGCGTTAAAGAGCTCGTTTCGCAGAAATTCCGGCGTCGGCGTCGGCGTCGGCGTCGTTGGTTGTGAGCGAAAAATCATCTTGTCCGTGACCGAAAAAATCGAGAAAGATGCAAATAAAATAAACAATAAAAATTTTCGGGTCCGAGTGAGGATCGAACCCGGGTCGTCTGCGTGGCAAGCAGGTGTTCTACCACACAGCCATGCCTCTGCTTGGATATACTGTGAAAATAACTTCCTCTGCTTGGAAATGCAGTGAAAATAACTTCCATGCTTCGCAAACGCAAGCGTCCTTTATATAGGCGTCGCAATATAACATGTAATATCCCAGGAATATTGCGTGGTACAAGCGTAAATTGCCATCGGGCGTCAGAATATGTGACTATCATAACATTTCCATAGTTTAAAGCCAGCCACCCATTACAAACGGCACACCCCTTACTGCGCGTATTCCCTTAACACCACGTAGTGGGTGCATAGCAAGTTCGAAAACATTTCCCACATTTGCCACGCATAATTTCTCCTGGTTTAAACCATACTTTATTTATTTATTTATTTATTTATTTATTTACAAATACCTCACAGGCTCCAAGTAGGAGTATTAGGTGAAGGGGGACTATACAATATATTTTTTATCAAAGAAACAGAACAAGCAAGAGTAATTCAAAAGCCAATATACAATATATAATAACAACTACAACAACTATACAATAATTTTTCACCAAAAACACAGAACGAACAAAAGTAATTGAAAAGCCATGTATACAAGTGCTAAATGTGAGAACTAACATACAGTAATAATATGAAATGTATGAGTTATACATAATCTAACAGGTCGATATGTAAACGTACAATGAAAACTATATGTTAGGAAACACGGTCGTAAATAGTTAGTATCTTATTCCTGAACGCCACGTGGTCACGAGTGCTCACTACATCATCGGGGAGGTCATTCCATTCAGCAATGGCACGTGCTAGCGCGGATGCGTTAAAAGCTTGGGTGCGGCCGAAAAGACGGGTAAAACTATGCTGATTATGAAGCCTGCGAGATGTGCGATGGGGCTTTGATAGTGGCAAGGTGTGCACGTGTAAGCTGTAGATGACTTTATGAAATAAACAAAGAGTGGCTATCTTCCTGCGCAATGCCAGAGATGGTAAGGATAACGAAGCCTTCATGTTAGTCACACTACCAATTACATAGTATGCACTAAGTGATTGAAGTACGCAGTAGGGACGGGATATCGCTATCGCGTTCAACTCTTAAAGGCGAAGCTTAAGGGTCCCCCAATTTTTTCTTGCTGTTAACCTGTGGTGACATTGAAACTAACGTGGGACCTGGTACTAGACAGTCTGCTCTGTTAGAGCTAGATAAACTTCCTGATAATCCCGCGGAGCAGATGACCGTTATATTTCAGTTACTAAAAGATTTACAAACGCATGCAATGCCATCGGCAAATTGTCATGCTGAATTAGTTGCGGACGTCAAAGCTATCAAGGCAAGCCAAAAGAACATTGAAACAAAGATAGTTTCCATTGAAAAAAATATTGACAGCATAGAAGATAAAACCAAATCACTGAATGTTGTTCAAGGCAATACGACGAGCACGATGAGTGCTTTGGCTGCTCAGAACACTTCCTTAAATGCCAGAGTCGGTGATTTAGAAGACAGATCGCGGCGTCAAAACCTACTATTCCGAGGTTTGCCTGATTCTCGGGAATCATGGGCAGATACAGAGGCACGTATAATGGACGCCCTTGCTGGCATTCTTGAAAACCCGCTGGAAAACAAAACATTATCGAACGTGCTCATCGGTTAGGACGGTTTGCTGAATTCGCCAGGCAACAACCCGGCAAGCCGCCCTTTCAGCTTCGATACAAGAAGATGCTTCTTAATAAGAAACAGTATGTGTACGATGCCACTTCTGACTCTGTAATTGAGCATGCGCAGAATTATGAATGAAACAGTCGTCATGTTAGTGTCTCGGCACGTGCGAACACCTGGGAATTTGCGAGGGGCGGTGGGCGTGATCTTTGTCCTCTTCATGTTTTATTTTGCAACATCCGAAGCATTATGAACAAACGTGACCTTCTGAACTCGGCTATTGATAACTGTAATGCTGACATGCAGACTGGGCTGCACCCAGATATAAGTGATATGGAACTGTGCTTGGAAAATTACTCTTTTTCGTTGTGATCCTTCGACGCAGGAAAGGTGGTGGTGTTCTACTGGGTATTTCTAACACACTTGTGTCTCAGCGCGTTCAGGTTTCTAGTGAACTCGAGATTGTCTGAGTCATTGTTAAAATAAAGCAACAGCATATAGTTATCGGAGCTTGCTATCGGCCCCCCACATTTTCCGACAGCTTTGTGAGTGCACTACATGATGTAACGAACATGATTACTTCACGTTACTCCTCGCTACCTTTGTTTCTGCTCGGTGGTTTTAATATTCCTAATGTAACATGGGAGTACGATTAGCCCAGCATGAATCCTTCATCCATGCTCGCACAAGAGTTTCTAGATTAGTGCGGCGTTTTCTCTTTATCAGAACTTGTCAAAGAGCCAACCAGAAAAACACTTTCTGCTGCTAATACCCTCGATTTAGTACGCTCAACTGATCCCGATCTTGTTTCTGATGTAACTGTATTACAAGGCTTGAGTGATCATTCTATCGTAACTTTTGAACTCACACTGTCATGGCATAAATACAAGAATAAGCATAAAACCATCCGGGACTTCAAACGCGCCAATTTTGATGCAATAAACAGTGAACTGTCCGATTTTGTCGACACGTTTCTGGTAAATTTTGACATTCGTGGCGTTCAAGGCAATTGGGATTTATTTGTAGACAAGGCTAAAGCCTTACTTGAGAGATATGTACCAATTCGCTCCATAACCTCAAACAAATTGGCACCATGGTATACTAATCACATAAAACGCCTGTCAAATAAAAAGAAACGTCTCTACAGATCAGCGAAACATTGTCCTTGTGCGAATCATTGGAAGGCGCATAAACTAGTTTCAGATGAATATATAGCTGTACTTCGCAGGACAAAAGAAAACGTTTTTAAAAACACCTTGCCTTCCATGCTTCGAACTGATACTAAAAAAAATTATGGCGCGTCATCAATCCAAGAGACAACGCTATAAGCCTCATAGATGACGCAGGAAACGTTATACCTTCTGAACAGGGCGCATCTCTCCTTAACGGTATTTTTGTTTCCAATTTTTCATCATCGACATGTGTTTTACCCCCATTCATGCAGTGTCATAATCCCTCGTCAATGCATCCGATACTACTGGACCCGAGTGGCGTTGAGTGCCTAATCAATAAATTAAAGCTTTCTTCTCCCCCCTGGCTGCGACACAATTAGCCAGAAGTTTCTGAAAAGCACGAATGTTTACAGTTCTATCATATTATCCAAAATCTTTCAACAATCACTTGACATGGGTTCTATTCCGGCGGAATGGAAGATAGGGAAGGTGATCCCACTTCGTAAATCAGGTAACAAGCACTCGCCATTTAATTACCGACCCATTTCACTCACCAGCATGCCATGTAAACTTCTCGAGCATATATTGTTTTCAAAACTTGCCATGTATCTCGAATCTAACTCCTTTTTCACGCACTCTCAGCATGGCTTTAGCAAATCTTATTCGTGCGAAACAACTAACATCATTTACACACCATTTGCATGCCATTCTTGATCGTTCTTCTTTTGCAGACTGCATATTTCTGGATTTCTCTAAAGCATTCGATAAAGTCTCTCATAATCTACTAATGTACAAATTACGCCAGCTTAACATAAATCCCCAACTTCTATCATGGCTTGAATCTTTCTTATCCACTCGTTCTCAGTATGTTTCTGCTAACAACTTTGACTCACCCTTCAGTCAGGTTCGCTCGGGCGGTCCGCAAGGCTCTGTTCTAGGGGCCACTTTTATTCCTAATTTATTTTAATGACTTACCTTCCTGTGTTTCATCTAATATTCATATTTTCGCTGACGACTGCGCAATATTTAGAGAAATAACTTGTAACAATGATGCAGCCATCCTCCAATCTGACCTCAACGCCATCAGTGCGTGGTTTAACACGTGGCAGATGGAACTGAACATAACCAAATGCTAAGCAATGCGCGTTACCAGGCGTACTAACACTCAACCAGCCTATCATATCGCTAACACCCCTCTAGATTTTGTTCCATCTTATAAATATCTTGGTGCGCACATTTCACCTGACCTTTCCTGGAATACACACACTGCATTAACAAGCAAAGCTAACAAATCCCTGGGCTATCTACGACGAAATTTTTCACGTACACCACAATCCCTAAAACTAATTCTCTACTAAACTCTTATTCGGCCTAAACTAAAATACGCAGCCTCAGTTTGGGACCCCAGCCAGCATAAATTAGTCGATTTAATAGAAAAGGCTCAAAACAATTCGGCATGATTCATTTTATCTAACTATAATAGGACCGATGAAAAAATCCGTAAACAGGGCTTGTGTGCTCGAGCCGACGTTTCGACAAGTGGACTTGTCTTCTTCAAGGCTAGAACTGATTTCCTTAGCGCTAGCGTGTATGTGCTTCGTACCCTCTCCTCCATCCAAACAAAGGAGGGGGAGAGAGGGTGACTGTGGATACGGGGGGTGCGGGAGTATGTGTGCGTGTGTGTGTGTGGGGGGGGGGGGGGGGGGCACGTCAAAACAGTTTTAATTTAATAGAAATAAAATAAAAGCTATGTTATTTCGCAGTAAAAATAAAAACATTACGATTAATAAAGATGTAATACTAAACTCCTCGCCCATCGCCTTCGTATCCAGCTTTAAAACATTGGGCGCCATCTTTCAGGAAACATTATGCTGGGATACACATGTCGATTGTTTAGCAACAAAGCTTTCTCAAGTAGTTGGTATTGTTTACCGCACTCGCCATATACTACCCCAGAATGTTATGATGCAAATTTTTAATAGTTTGTTTCAGTCCCGACTTAATTACTGTCACTTAGTTTGGGGCACCATGACTCAAGGAAATCTACACATTATGCATGTCCTACAAAAAAGATTCCTACGCACAATTGAAAATGTCCCAAGTCACTTTCACACCCAAGAATATTTCTTAAAATATAGGGTACCACCAGCCACAACACTATATGGTTACCGTTAGTGTAGGGCGTATAAACAAGAGTCAAAACCTAGATCGGATTTTCTTAAGCACCTTTCTAGGTTACCAGAAAACACCACTATGTGTGCAACACCACAATTTGCGAAGGGCTACAATTACAGAACATGTCCTTTAAAGCTATACGTAGTTATTTTCATCTTAAGACAGACACTCTTGAAAAATATTTTTCAGATGCCGTTCATTTGTAAATCTTGTGTGTGTGTGTGTTTTCTTTTTTTAAAGTGCTCTATAATAACCAAGGTTACGTGTGAATAATATTATTATATTGCGTTGTTTTTATTGCGATAGCAATTATATGGACACTCTCGGCTGCTTTTCGCCGTCATGCCCCGTATATGTATATATATATATATATATATATATATATATATATATATATATATATATATATATATATATATATATACAAAAGCCACGAAGAAAGTGAGATGGCGCAAAGTGCGCGCTCGGCGCCCCACTCGTTGCGATGCGTTGGCTCCCCTTGCACTTTGGCCTGGAGGGCGTAGTCGCGTAGTCGCCTTTGCCCGGGCGCGCGCGCACGCTTATCTTGGGTGGGGAGATGGGGGGCAGTTTTACGTCGCGTGCTTTCGTCGGAAAGGCTGCATTTAGGTTGCAGAGCGCACAAAGGTCACTTCGCTCGCTGCAGAGGCCCCGTTTCCGAAAGAAGCGTGCTGTTCAAACACAGTGAAGTAACAACTGTGACACTAGTTAGTTTGCGCTCGTCCTGTGCATACCTGTGCGTATGTTTCGTGCGTCCTTTGCGCTTGGAGCAGTAAGCTCCAAGTTTTGATCTGCTTGCCGTTCTTCACGTGAAATGCCAATTTGTTGCTATCGCATTCATTGCTTCGCCCTTGCGGCGAAACTGATTTTTTGTCTCTGCAAAGGATTGCAATTTTGTAAAATTAGACAGTATTGTACTGTTCTGCTGTATGTGACTTGTGTCATATATTGCTGAATTATGCTGATATATTGTTAATATATTGCTGCTGTTATCGACAATGAGGGGACCGGTGGCCTCGTCAAGCTGTCTAAACGGCAGCTTTTTCCGCTCGCCCCTTCGTATCATTCACTGTATTGATGCGAAAATAAATGTCATTGTCATTAGGACGAAGAACTTTTCCTCCTCCTGACTCAAAGATCAATAAAGCACAGGCCGCCACTTGCAGACAGTTGCAGACTAGAAGATGCTTCACACCAACGGCACGAAGCAGGATCAATTCTGACCTTTCTACTGAATGCCCGAACTGTGGCCACGAATACGTCAACTTCGTGCACATGCTCTGGCTGGGCCCTGTCAACGCGAGCACGGACTTTCCTGACCAGTCCTGCTGGGACACAGCGCTTAGAAATACAGAGCTCATCGCTCAGCTCATCGCTCAAAGCCAGCTAGCACAAATGAGATATAATCCGTCTTATTCAAGGATATATCGTCTAAATCGTCATCACTCCAGGTTAAAGAAGTAAACTTCTGGACAAACTGAATCAAGACAGAAAATCGTGCTATAAGGCGGACATTTAAAGACACTTACAAGGGTCGTCTTCTTTATAATTTGTGTTGTTTACAAATACAGTTTCTCAGCCGTCAGTGATATGGATTGAAAAAGTCAACTTCAATGAGGATATAACAAGAACTTCAAATCGCACTATAAGGCGGATTTTTAAAAACCCGTTTTCACGCCAAGCAGCAGATCGCGCGTCATTTGGTGAATGCATGCACGGACACGCCTGAACCGCCGCGAATTGACATTTGAACTCGAGCCTGCGTACGCCATCTCTCATTACGATAAAGAAAGTAGCGCACGAAAGGATAGAGGCGTGTGGTGTTGACACTGCGTCAGTAATCATGAGGGCTTGCAAAACTTTACGTAATTTACTGGTAGCGATAACCATCTAACTTAATTCCTCCCGAGCTCTTTAGCGTTGATCTTGTATCCATCTGCACGGCTGCTTCTGCTTCTGCAAAGTCAGTTAAGCTCGTCGATTTAGCATGTGCGGTGGCGCGGGTTAGTCGCGTCGTGTTTAGCGTAAATTTGTGCTTGTGTCATGATTCTTAGAGACTATTGAGGCAGCTTTGAAGAAGCTATACTCCACCGCATGCACAACTTATGTACCGTAATACAAGTATGTTTCTGTGGAGTGGCTGTTAGGCTGACTCAAGTTTATGCCTAGTGACGTTAGATTCCCAACGGAGAGATACACGCCTCGTCTTGCGAGCCGAGTGCTCTCACAACTTCATTTCTTCTATACTGGAGAGATGGACACGACACCATGATGTGCGATTACTTTTCTTTGGATTTACAGATTCTGTATAAACCACAGGTTTCTGCCATACCTGAAGGTAAGTTATTTTTGGTTGCGTTGCACTCTGTAGTCGAGAACCAGACAAAAAATAATAAAAATAAAATGTGCTGCGTTGCATCACGAATTGCTTGACTGACATGTTTCAGCAGTGCGTGACTGCGTCAATCATGCACAATAAATTATTGAGCTGCTCAAACATGAACATTTACATGAACGAAAGTATTTTTAGTAATTGACCTGCTTTCTGTAAACTGACCCTATATAATGTGTGTATTGCCGCTTGATGGGGCTAGTTTGAAGGTATAAATTAGCTTGAGCTGAGAGTACCACGTAAGAAATTCGGAGAAGTTACAGATATGTATCGCGTGTTTTGCGCGTCACTGCGACAAATTGGTGGATAAGAGAATCTTCATAACGACAAGGTACTAGTTCGTCGTTTCTTACACAGATAGGCATATCAAGAATACATGTGTGCGCTTTTCTATTAGTATCGAATTTCTCGGGGCATGATAGTCAAAGGCGCGTTTTATGGGGAGGAGTTCGGTATCTTTTCTCAATGTTGTGATGACACTTTGCCTGGACTGTCTCGAGGCGCGAGTTGGAACTTATGACTTATATTTTCCCTTCTCTGTCGGCCTCCTCCTTCCTCTTTAACCCGGCCACTCATAGCGCAATTGAAAAGTTCTGTAGCCCGTCGCTTACGCCTGGTTAATAATAACATGCTTGCTCTATGTCGCCGTACAGTGTTATCGAGTTTTCGCCTTTTCATGCCGTTGCCTATGACGTAATATTACCTACAACAAAATTCTCTTTTCTCCTAGTTTTCGCAAGTGGTAGTTACCCTAGATGCTTAGAAAAAAATTCCCCATCTCCCGCTAAAGGGAACCATGTGTGGATGCGAAGCAGCTGGGCGATAATTAATTTGAGCGGGAGGAACGTCGCCGCTCTCATTTCACGGCAGCGGTCCGGGCGCTCATCGCGGCGCTGCACAGGAGAGAGAATAAGGCGCGCGCGCTCCGTCATTTTCATACTGCGGAACTACCTTGGGGCCCCCCAGCGGAGTATGCAGCTCTCACACCACCTGTCGCGCGCCGCTCCGTAGAGGATTCCTAGAGGAGAGGACGGGGGGGGACCGTAGAAGAGGAGAGAGGGGGGCAGAGGACGCGCATGCGCTGTGGGGATGTGGGATGCCGCTCCGTACAGCAGAGGATTCCTAGAGGAGTGAGGGGGGGAGAGGACGCGCATGCACTGTGGGGATGCGGGACGCGGGCGCCGCTCCGTAGAGTAGATGATTCCTAGAGTAGAGGAAGGGGGGGTGAGCCTAGGAGAGGATAAGAGAGGGGACGAGCATGCGCTGTGGGGGGGGGTGTGGGACGCTCCGTAGAGTACAGGATTCCTGGAGGAGCGAAAGGGGGTGAGCGTAGGGGAGAGAGGGGGGAGGGGACGCGCATGCGCTGTGGTGGTGTGGGACGCGGTAAGGAGGGACGGACTAAGCCCCCCTCCAAACACATGCAAGCAAGATCAAGGAATGGGGTCAACCTCGGTGACAGACACCACCTGCCTAGCCATTGCTAAGCAGCCTCTCTGTGCTCTCGGCCATGACTGTGATGACTGTAGTAGTTGTTGACGGCCTTCATATTACTACAGTGTTCTGGTTCGCATAATGGGTGCTTCCCTACTTCATGAAAGTGGCCGGACGCGGGACGCGGGAGGCACGGACAAAGCCCCGAGCATAAGATGCTTCGCATCTAAAAACGCTACACCAACTAAATTATGATGTCTTAATTGATAGGGTTATTTGCTGTTTTAGGGGCGCAGCTCCTTCAGGTTGAGGCTTGTCCATCACTCCCCCCGGTGTCACTCGGTGTAGCACGGAGTGCGGTGTAGCCACGCTACTGCAATCACGATGACGCTGCAATGACGGCCTAGCACATGCGAGGTAACCATTATACGCCATGACGATGACGATGACGCTGATGACGATGAACAATAAGCGCGTTCCAGACCACATTCTCTTTTAGGGGCGAAGCTCCTTAAGGTCGAGGCCTGTACATCACTCCCCCCGGTGTAGCCACGCTAGTACTCGCCGCTCCCACTAGAAGGTGCAGCTGTGCTCTCATTTGATTTGCATGGCGCCCACTAGATGGCTCTGCGGCACTCGCTCCACTCTCCGGCGCGCTTGCTCTACTCTCGGCTCTCGGCGCGCTTTCTCTCTCTTTCGACGGTCGTCATTCAGTGCGCTTCGATACTACTACTACATACTACTTCTATGAACAACGAAGACAAAGTGGCGGCGGAGCGGAGGGCTCACAAAGCGACTGCAGCGCGGGCTCTAAAGTTGTGCGAGAGAGAAGTAGGCGCCGGCGATGCAGACAAGTGGATCCAGGATTTGCGGGCTCGTGAAGTGCAGCGGCGCGGCAGCGCCGGCAAGCCGACCCGGAGTTGAGGGTTCGCGAAGCTGCAGCGGCACGGCAGCGTCGGCAAGCTGATCCAGAGGCGGCGAGAGCTCGCGCAGCTGCAGGGGCACGGCAACGCCGGCAAGCCAATCCCGGAACGCGAAGAAATCCGCGTCTTGGGGCTCTTCATACACACGAGCCGGAAAGTCGATACAACCATGCGCAAGTTACGTATGGTCGGGGATCAGGTGGGCCGCATGGTCCGTCGGGTCTCGAACAAGCGAGGGGGTCTCAGAAGCCGCGATGCTCTTGCGCCTCGCCGACGCTTTTGTGACCAGTCGAATCCTGTATTCGACACCCTACCTACGTTTGCGCAAATGTGATGTGAACACGCTCGAAGGCATTCTGCGCAGGATATACAAGCGCGCCCTCCGACCTCCCGATCTCGACGTCTAACCAGCGTCTTGCAGATTTGGGCATGGCCAACACGTACGGGGAACTCAAAGAGGCCCATCTCAACAACCAGTATCTGCGGCTTACCAAGTCGCACGCTGGGAGATGTCTCTTAAACCGCCTCCACATCTCCTACACCTATCAGGCAGAAGAGCGGACCACGATCCCGGAGGACTGGCGTGGTGGGGCGTTGGCTATCCAGCCTCTGCCCCAAAACATGGCTAGGGAGACTCATGAAGGCAGGCGAAATGCGCGGGTTGCAGCCTTGCAAGGACGCTATGCGTCCCGTCTTGGAGTCTTCTACACGGACGCGTCTGGCCCTCACCACGGGGGGTGGTACACGGCAGCCGTAGTCCATCAAAACGTGCCTGTTCAAGGGCTCACTTTTCGAGCCCCGGAGATTACTCACGCGGAGGAAGTCGCCATAGCTCTCGCCGCAGCGGACCCCGCATCTCGGATCATTATTACCGATTCGCGGAGTGCGTGCCAAAATCTTACTAAAGGTCGCATCACCAATCGCGCTGCTCGAATCCTGAAGGGTTGTTATTATCTTGACCGCCCAAACACACGTTTAGTCGTCTGGACCCCAGCTCACGCAGGACTAGGTGGTAATGAGGCTGCCGATGCCTCAGCCGCGCGCTTGATTCCCGGGAACCTCCTCGCCCTCCATCGCCTGACGATCCAGAACCCCATCCGGTCACCTCATTTCGCGACATCACAGCCATGTACAAATCGAACAGGCTCCGATTTCCGCCCCCGGCGCCGGGCCTGACTAAGGCTGAAGAGCGCTGGCTCTTACGCCTGTACACCAACACAGTATTGTGCCCGGCGATACTCAAGCACTTCAATGTGGCCTTCTCCGGGGAATGCCCACACTGTGATCATCCGCTTGCGGATACTTTCCACATGGTGTGGGCATGCCCATCTAACCCGGCGGTCCCCCCCCAATCACCTCCCCTTCACCCCCTACCCGAGAGAGCTGGGAGGCTGCCCTGCTCGGCTGCTCGGCCTTGGAGGGTCAAAGAGCCCTCGTGGCCAGGGCGCGTGCCGCCGCGGAAGCCACAGGGGTCCCGGACTAGGGACTCCTCCTAGAGTTTGTACAGGGTCGGCCCTTAAGGCCGCCCCTATCTCTCACTTGTAAATAGTCTAAATAAACGTTTTTCACCACCACCACCACCAGCCCCGACCTGGGTGGAGCAGCCGTACGATTGGCGGGGCCTTCGGCACCGCTTTCTTTCTTTTCTTTTTCCTCAAGACCTCAATGCAGTTCACAGCCACTCACTAGGTTGGTTCAAGTGCGGCTATATACCCGAACCCGATCATCGATGGAACACGTCGTATTTTATAGTTCAGTCATCGAACCTTTCAGTGTTACCGCTGGTGCTTGCGTAAGCTCTCGGATGAACTTGACTATTCGCGTCCTGCGCGTGATCTTAATAGAATGACCTGAAGTAATGTAGGAAATTCGGTAGTTGGAACATACTCATGATGGTCAGCACAAACAGGACACGAAGCAAGTCAGCCAGCCTTCAGCACCTCTCACTGATGCTGAGGTTTTGTATCTACATCATACGTCATTAGATGCTTGGTCGGGGGGTGATAAATTTTTGACAGTGCCCTCCTTTCCGTTTATATATACTACATATTTTCCATTAAACTTTCAGTTGATAGACAGCGCTTTTGTCGTGTACTTTCTTTTGTTTTGTGTCCTGTTTGCGCTGACCGTCATGAGAATGACCTGAAACAATCGGGAAGCTTCCCAAACGTTGCAGCGCAGTCTTTTGACGTTTTTGACGTTGAATACATGAAGATAAATCAGATAAAGCGATAAGCTAAACGCAAGTGACAGTATATATATATATATATATATATATATATATATATATATATATATATATATATATATATATATATATATATATATATATATATATATATATAAGCTATCTTTTCGTCCACTTTTCTTGCTTCACATTTACATTACAATTACTTCTAATAACTTCCCCTATACTTTCCTTGGCATCATTGTCTGTTAGTTCTCATTAATATTCTGTTTAACAAAGCAAACGAGCCCTTAAGTTTACACTTTCCTTCATTCATAGCGAGGGCCTCGTTCTGGCAGACTTGATACCTGTAGGTAGTATGCGACGGATAATTAGCCAGCTGCCAGCTCATTATAAGATCACGTGCTACGTGACGCCAACAGGCAAAAAAGAGTGTTGCACACTCGCCGTAACGGCAACAGGGGGCGCTGACTGACGCTCCCACCGGTTAAATGCACATATATATATATATATATATATATATATATATATATATATATATATATATATATATATATATATATATATATAATGGGCTTCGCGGCACCCAAACAATGCGGTTCATTGGCGCTCGACGGCTTTCAGCCTCCCGGTTTCTTCCTGCGGCTCTCTGGGTACCACAGGAGATGATAAAGACGTACCCGCCGTGAGACGTGTTGGCCTACGGAAAGCTCCTGCCTATCTTGGCCTGCTGCATTGCTTAAGTGGACATGAAGCTCCTAGCCAAGGATTCCTACCATCCAACTCCAGCGGCCGGCTACTCGTTGGCATGCGACGTGAAGGTGCGCCGCCGCTTCGGTACGCTAGCCCTGGAACCCGCCGAACTCCGTCATCACCGCAACGCCCCAAGGTGAGAACGAAAACGAGCGCCGATGGCTGCTGCAGTGCGTCGCCCCCAACCGGAAATCATCCTGGCCGTCGCTACCCGGATATCCTGTACCACGCAGCGAATAAACACTGACCTCACCTTTCACGCATAAAGCCCGCGACCCCCCTCGCTCTCTTCAGTGGGCTTGGCTGCAGCCCGAGAATGAGGTTCATTGACGCACGACGCCTTTTCGCCTTACAGGTAACGAATTATTATGCTATTCAGGTACGTCGTACTAGTAAAGCTGCATTGTTGGTGGTGCCAAGCCCAGGCTGCTGTCTTGATATTGCTCGTGATTGTACCTGAAGAATTCAGTAAATTCTCGCGCTTTCTGGCGACGAAAGCTAATCCCGGCCCCAACACCCGTTCCCATTCACCGCCAAGCTTCCAGTGATATTATGGCAGTGCAGGAGGAGATAAAGTCAGGTCAGGCGTCTCTTCTAAATGAAATGAAGTCAATTCGAGCAAAGCTTTCGCAAAGTGATAAGGCATTTGACGACATATAGAAGTGCGCGGCCAAAATACAATTTTACTATGCCCAGATTGTGCCGAATTTTCCTCGTTAAGCCACATGCTCTGGCAGTGCCCTGCGTTACAGGATTTTAAGAACGAAGATGACTGGACGATGGCCATCACGGACCCCAGACCAGACGTCCAGCTTCAGGCTGTCCAGAGGGCCCGCGAACGAGCAGAGAGGCACGGCCTCTCTGTTCCGACATGGGGCTAGCCGACGGCTGGGTAGGCCTACCTAGTAGGCCCGCTGCCTAGCCTCTCAGGACCCCAAATAAAGTTGCTTGTCTGTCTGTCTTCTGTGACTGCCGTAAAAAACAAAATCAATGACGTGGCTACTGTCGTAGACAAAAATAAGAATGTCATAGCCGACTTATCATATAGACTAAATGATTCCGAAGATCGGGCACGCCGCGCGAATTTTGTATTTTTTGGTATTGCTGACGGCGAACGCGAAACATGGCAGCAATCAGAAGATAAAGTCATGGAGGTTTGCACTACGAAGTTGAACATCAAAATAGGTTCCACAGATATGGAGCGGGCTCACATAATCGGCAGGTACCATGTTTCTTGAAACAGGCCAATTATCGTTAAAATATCTCATTTTAAAATGAAGCAGCAGATTCTTGCAAATACTACGCACCTGAAAGGCTCAAATCTAAGTATCAATGGATTTACTCACCTAACACCTGGCTAGTGCGAACAGTTAATCGCATTTGGAAAGTCCGATCAAAAGCCGTTTCAACTACGCTACGACAAGGTTATCCTAGACAACAAGACTTTCAAGCACGATAACGATACACACAGTGTTATACCAACTTTATAGTTACCTGCTATCGCATCTGCGAAACCCACCGTACGCTCTTTATTCTTTCGCAAGACTGAACATAAGAAGTGCGTTGTCGAAGTGCGACGAGCTTCATAACCTGCTCGCGAGCACCGACTGCAATCTTGTACTAACTGAAACATTGGGTCAATTCAACCGTCCAAGACATAGAGCACAGTTCGTTCGATCCTTTCCACATTTCAACATCTTTAGACGTGACCCTGAGGGTAAACGAAGTGGTGGCGTTCTGATAGTTTTCCATCAAAGCCTGTGTTGTAAAATGATTTACATCATTTCACCCCTCGAAATTTTGTTTGTGCTTAGTACAAACCTGTACCCTCAATCCCTTATCGGTGTATGCTATCTGCCACCTGATGTAGATGCTTTTTTCCCCGTTAATTTTCATGAAGCTTCGCAAACAATCACATCAATCTGTCATGCACCGTTGCTTCTCTTTGGGGACTTCAACTTCCCTGATATAATTTGGTCCGAACCCGCTCTGACGCTAGCCAAGAGCAACCATGAAAGTACATGTCTTAACACGTGCCTTACTTTCGGACTAACTGAACTTGTATCGAATCCAACACGAATAAATGGGCAATGTTCGAACACACTCGACCTCATTTTATCACCTCATCCAGATAGTGTATCTCCCGTAACACATTTTCCAGGATTGAGTGAGCATTCTGTATTACTTGCTGAACTCACTTGTCACGTACCCACGAGCGAAAAAGTGAAAAAGAAAATAACGCTTTACGATAAAAGCGATTACGATAGCATCAATTCCACGCTGACTGATTTCTAGAGCCAGTATTTCATTTTCATTTCATTTAATTTATTGACCCTAATGGCCCGAGAACGGGCATTACATAGGAGGTAGGGGGGGGAATACAATACATTGTGCAACGAATAAAGGAAAGCTACAATAAAAGAAGTAACAAACACGAAAAAAAGGAAAATCCAATAACAAGCAAACATAAAGTAAACACAATGTAAAAAAAGGCAAACACAGTTCAGTAATACGAGGTCGGGTAGACTACAATAGTTTCGATCCATACTTATATATGACTGAGTACAAGCTAGGGAAAAAGTATTATATAGAATAAATGAAAATTCGGAATCAGACAATTTGTCCTGGGACCGTTGTTTTTTTTAATATATATGAACGACTTACCCAACAGTTGTACGCCTTAAATCAGTTTGTTTGCTGATGACTGTGTAATTTATCGTCCCATACTTAACAACGCTGACATCCTCACCCTACAGTCTGACCTTTCTTTCATATAATGTTGGTGTAACAAATGGTTAATGTCGCTAAACGTAATATCACTGAATTTCCGAAGCGCACCGAAGAATTAAACTGGACGCTTTTTAAGAACAAACTAATAGAACTCGCGGAAACATTTGTCCCACCCATTACTACAACAGAACGACCTTGATCCCATGGCTCAACAACACATTAAAACGTCTAAACAACAAACAGAATAGGTTATTTCGCTCAGCGAAACGCTCAAATCGGGCTTCTGCTTGGGACAAATACCACACAACGGATAAGGAGTTCAATTCTTTGGCCGAAAGTGCTAAACGCTCGTTTTATTCAGAAACGCTGCCTATCATGCTACGAACTAACCCGAAACAGTTTTAGAAATACATTAACACAAAGTCACATGAAGCATTATCATTAGTCAATGACTATAGTGATCCTATACCCGACCACAACGTAGCCCATGTACTCAACACTGTTTTTTCTAGCGTATTCACTTCTGAGCCCTGCACTCACCTTCCTGAATGTCCTTACCTAGGCCACCCGCCAATGTCCGACATAACATTTGAAGCAAACGGTATTACTAAATCAAGGTGAGACGCTTAAATTAACGTCTTCAGCTGGGATCGACGGGATCAACTCTAAACTGTTAAAAAAATATTAAACACATCACCAGTATGTTCTTACATTGCATCTTTCGGCAATCTCTGTCATCTGGAGTGGTGCCTCAAGATTGGAAGGTAGGCAAGATAATTCCAGTACCGAAAAAAAGGCTCATCATCTTCATGTAATAACTATCGTCCCATTTCCCTCACCAGCGTCTCTTCCAAACTTATGGAGCACATAATCTATTCTCACGTGGTAAAGTTTCTAGCATCTTGTCATTTCTTCAATCCCAATCAACACGGTTTTCAAAAGGACATGTCTTGCAAAACTCAACTCGCTCTTTTCATCCATGACATATCCTCTCCCCTCGATCGAAACATACCCGTTTATTCCCTCTTCCTAGATTGTCAAAAAGCATTTGACAAGGTTCCTCATAAACCGCTCTTTCTAAAACTCTCATAATTAAACCTTAAACCTCCTGTTTACAATTAGCTCTGTGACTTCTTATCTAACCCTCAGCAATTTGTTTACGCTAACCAACACTCCTCTCCTTTATCGCCTGTTGTCTCCGGCGTGCCACAGGGCATTGTCCTGGGACCGTTGCTTTTTTTATTATATATGAACGACTAACCCGACGGTTGTACGCCTTAAATCCGTTTGTTTGCTGATGACAGTGTAATTTATCGCCCCATTCTTAACAACGCTGACATCTTTACCCTACAGCCTGACCTTTCTCTCATACAATGTTGGTGTAACAAATGGCTAATGTTGCTAAACGTAAGCGAAATATCACTTCTAACTTTTCATCGTCGTCAATCATTCATTTTCACTAAATACACGATAGGTGCATGGCTCGGCAATAAGCGCAGTTTGATCATACAAATACCTTGGTGTTAACTTATGCAATAACCTTACTTGGTCCGTCCACATTTCTAACACCACCAACACAGCTAATCGCGCGCTTGGCTATCTGCGTCGTAACCTTCGCCTTGTTCCTCCCCCGAAAAAAAAACTACAAGCATACATAACACTTGTTCGGACCAAAACTTAAGTACGCGTGCTCAGTTTGGGACCCACATCAAACTAACCTCTCATCTGCGCTGGAATCCATACAAAACCGTGCCGCTAGGTATGTTCATTCGGACTATTTTTATCATACCAATGTCACCGAACTTCTCAATCTTCAAACCCTTGAGAGGCGCCGCAAAACTGCAAGATTATGTCTTCTTCAAAAGTTCTATCACCTTCTACGTCATCAAGCTGACATCGAACCCTTGCATCGTTCTTCATCCCGTCATGACCACCCAAAAGCAGTTTATCCCCCGGCAGTCCACACTACCGCGCACACAAAATCATTCTTCGTTCAGATCGGCAAAGGACTGGAATCGTCATTTGTTGTTTGTCGCGCTGTTTGCGACCATCCCATCTTTTTCAATGAACAAAAATCTTCGAAGAGTTCATGCACTTTTACGGATTTCCATGCTTAAATATATATACCGCAATCCTAAGCAATTCCAGAACACTGCCTAACACGAAAGTGCTGGGGGAAGCTAAACCCTGCGTCTTGCCTGCACATGAGACCGAACGCCCACAGCTTTGCAGGAACGCCTATTGCGAATGGCTTATCGGTTCCTTGGACATAATCTTACATCGCAGTGTTTAGGAAAATAGTGTGCGTAATTGTCCCAAAACAACAGAAATAATTAGTCTTAGCGTCTGGTTACATCTCGTATGAAAAGTTATTCAACTTACATTGCTTGACTTGCAGAGGTTGCTGTACGTTTTCAAACACTGCAAGAAACCCGTAAACAGAGAGTCATTTGACGTCCTCAGCACAGGTGTCAAGATGAAGAGCGAAAGACATATACAATTTAAGGAGACTGAAATCAATAATGCGTGGTGTATGCACTAGTAGAAAAGAAGGAACTGAAGGTGAAAGAAGAGTTTTCGGTTGCTTTGTTTTTTGCTGGCGCGGCATCTAGTCATCCCGTAAGAAGCGATGCACGTGATATGCTCATAACAGAGTTGTCGATGTAGCACTTTTCGCGGCAACTCACCAGCACCATCAACCAACCCGCTGCTTTTTTTTTCAATGTAGTAAAGGAGAGAAGCGACGCACGACAGAGGCCTAACCAATAGACCTTTTTCAAGCACACGAGCGCCCCCAACGCGCGCGCAAGCGCTCATGGGAGAAGCTTTTACGCCGCAGCAGCCGCCACGACGAGCGTGCGGGCCTCACGCTTTAGCTTCCTGCTTGCGCCGTGCCAGTGCACTTATCAAATAAGGTGAATTTGACAAGGTGCAACTTTTTTGCAGCGTACCTCAATGAAAAACCGCAGTGTTTAACTGCGACGGCTCATCTGCGGCACGGTCGTATACTAGCTGAGCAGCTCAGAAACGTTACCTTTTATTATTACGATTTTCTGGCACCAGTACGCGTTACGGCATAAATGTAATAAAAAACAAGATATAACTCGGTTGCCTGCGAAGTCAGGAGTGGTCTTTAATTCGCAGATGCATTTGGAATCAATGTCCGTCGACATGTGGAAGAGTACAATGTGAGGCTCTCATATTTAAAGTGTACGCTGTAAAGTATAGTCGGCATTTAGTAAAATAAGATGCGCGCGTCGGGTAATAAACGACAAGCGCCAGCAACCTTCGTTGGCACTATGTATATGCTACAAGTTCGAATAAAAGTTACACCACAGAAAGAAAGAAGCAGGGCAAGGAAAGAAATAAGGAAACCACAAGCGCTCACTCACGAATGAAAGTTTATTGCAGTGTGAAAAAAAAAACATAAAAAAGGGGGGGGGGGGGGTCATTGCGCATGTCACAAAGAGGCACAAAAAAGTGAAACAACCAAGGGAAGTGTTCAACAGTCCGATTGATAAAGTTGAATTCCTTGTCTTGTTACGATAGAGAAGGTTGACTTACTTCAAGGGCGGCGTTGTTGATAGGCCCCCGAGATTTCTCGCGTCGCCTGATTCAGATGAGCATACAAAATTACTGTTCTTTCAAAAATTTGATTACATTTGCATGACTGACAATGCGAGGTGAGATGAAGCGACTGCATTTAATGAATTCCGATTTTTCTCTAGGCACGTGTTATTACAAGTACATCGAGCAGTTCTTTACATTAGGGCAAACAGGTCGGTGTTAAATCACCGCCTGCATGAGCATGTGAACAGCGTGGAAAGGGGGCAGTGATTTCGCCATTCATTGCACGAGTGTGGGTGCAAACCTTTGTATGAACAGTGCACTGCTGTTTATTATGACGGGGATCAGCGCACGCGAGTGATTGTGGAGGCAAACCAAATTCAACGGGAGGGCACCAACTGTGTGAGAATGACATCAGTTTCGTTGACAGAGGAGGAAATGGCCTTCTTGAAAGGAGCACTACACTGGGGGAGTAATTAGCTGATGCGCGCCGACACACTGCGCACCAGTGCCTTTGGTGTTTTAGTTTTGTCATATTTAAACAATTATGTTTCATTTCGATAAATTCAGTTGGAAGTTTGCGTCTGTCCGTGGCTGTATCGTCTGTTGTCTAAGAAATATTGCGCAAGAAGTAGTTGATCATGGAGTAACAACTAGCTCGAACCCACACATTGTTGTCCACCATACGTCTGGCCGATATACACGTGAACACGTGAAAGAGGAATTCGGTTAACAACTCCTACACTACTGAAAAAACAACTGGCAGGAATCTGGCCGCATTTTTTCTTAATCTGGCGAACCTTTTGTGCACTACGGAACAAATACGACTAAGCTTATTTGTCGCGGAAAAGAAAACCGTCACCCCATATCACTTCCCAGCATTTTTTCAGGTCGTAAAAGAGAGATAGATAAAGAATAAAAAATAAAAAAAAAGCTGGCAGATCCCACGCACTGTGGGAATCGATGTAATGCGAAGCAGCCAGGAAGGAGCAAATCCCCTGCTTTACATAATTTGCATGTCATGTTTGA
>JALIZH010011953.1:0-36516 GCA_030522465.1 Rhipicephalus appendiculatus
TTTAGCGTAAATTTGTGCTTGTGTCATAATTCTTAGAGACTATTGAGGCAGCTTTGAAGAAGCTAAGCTCCACCGCATGTACAACTTATGTACCGTAATACAAGTATGTTTGTGTGGAGTTGTTGTTAGGCTGACTCAAGTTTATGCCTAGTGACGTTAGATTCCCAACGGAGAGATACACGCCTCGTCTTGAGAGCCGAGTGCTCTCACAACTTCATTTCTTCTATACTGGAGAGATGGACACGACACCATGATGTGCGATTACTTTTCTTTGGATTTACAGATTCTGTATAAACCACAGGTTTCTGCCATACCTGAAGGTAAGTTATTTTTGCTTGCGTTGCACTCTGTAGTCGAGAACCAGACAAAAAATAATAAAAATAAAATGCGCTGCGTTGCATCACGAATTGCTTGAGTGACAAGTTTCAGCAGTGCGTGACTGCGTCAATCATGCACAATAAATTATTGAGCTGCTCAAACATGAACATTTACATGAACGAAAGTATTTTTAGTAATTGACCTGCTTTCTGTAAACTGACCCTATATAATGTGTATTGCCGCTTGATGGGGCTAGTTTGAAGGTATAAATTAGCTTGAGCCGAGAGTACCACGTAAGAAATTCGGAGAAGTTACAGATATGTATCGCGTGTTTTGCGCGTCACTGCGACAAATTGGTGGATAAGAGAATTTTCATAACGACAAGGTACTAGTTCATCGTTTCTTACACAGATAGGCATATCAAAAATACATGTGTGCGCTTTTCTATTAGTTTCGAATTTCTCGGGGCATGATAGTCAAAGGCGCGTTTTATGGGGAGGAGTTCGGTATCTTTTCTCAATGTTGTGATGACACTTTGCCTGGAATGTCTCGAGGCGCGAGTTGGAACATATGGCTTACATTTTAGATGCGAAGCATCTTATGCTCGGGGCTATGTCCGTCCCTCCCGCGTCCTTCCCGCGTCCCGCGTCCGGCCACTTTCATGCAGTAGGGAAGCACCCACTATGCGAACCAGAACACTGTAGTACAATATAAGGCCGCCAACCACCACTACAGTCATCAGAGTCATGGCCGAGAGCACAGAGAGGCTGCTTAGCAATGGCTAGGCAGGTGGTGTGTGTCGCCCAGGTTGACTGCATTCCTCGATCTTGCTTGCATGTGTTCGGGGGGGGCTCAGTCTTTCCCGCGTACCACACCCCCCACAGTGCATCCGCGTCTCCTCCCCCTCTCTCTCCTACGCTCACCCCCCTTTCTCTCCTCTAGGAATACTCTACTCTACGTAGCGGCGCCCGCGTACTACACCCCCCACAGCGCGCGCGCGTCTCCCCCCTCCTCTCCTAAGCTCACCCCCTTTCTCTCCTCTAGGAATCCTCTACTCTACGGAGCGGCCCCCCGCTATCTCTCCTCTCCTACGCTCACCCCCCCCTTCTCTACTCTGGGAATCCTCTACTCTGCGGAGCGGCGCCCGCGTCCCACAGCGCATGCGCGTCCTCTCTCCTACGCTCACCCCCTTTCTATGCTGTAGGAATCCTCTCCTCTACGGAGCGGATCCCGTGTCCCCCAGCGCATGCGCGTCCCCTCTCTCTCCTCTCCTACGGTTCCCCCCGTTCTCTACTCTAGGAATCCTCTACGGAGCGGCGCGCGACAGGTGGTGCGACAGCTGGGTGCACCACGGTCCCGGGCGATTTGCGCCCGGGCCGCTGCCGCGAAACTTTCTCCCGCTCAAGCTAAACATCTCCCCGCTGCTTCGCATCCACACATGGTTCCCTTTAGCGGCAGATGGGGAAGTTTTTCCCTTCTCTGTCGGCCTCCTCCTTCCTCTTTAACCCGGCCACTCATAGCGCAATTGAAAAGTTCTGTAGCCCGTCGCTTACGCCTGGTTAATAATAACATGCTTGCTCTATGTCGCCGTACAGTGTTATCGAGTTTTCGCCTTTTAATGCCGTTGCCTATGAGGTAATAATACCTACAACAAAATTCTCTTTTCTCCTAGTTTTCGCAAGTGGTAGTTACCCTAGATGCTTAGAAAAAATTCCCCATCTCCCGCTAAAGGGAACCATGTGTGGATGCGAAGCAGCTGGGCGATAATTAATTTGAGCGGGAGGAACGTCGCCGCTCTCATTTCACGGCAGCGGTCCGGGCGCTCATCGCGGCGCTGCACAGGAGAGAGAATGAGGCGCGCGCGCTCCGTCATTTTCATACTGCGGAACTACCTTGGCGCCCCCAGCGGAGTATGCAGCTCTCACACCACCTGTCGCGCGCCGCTCCGTAGAGGATTCCTAGAGGAGAGGACGGGGGGGACCGTAGAAGAGGAGAGAGGGGGGCAGAGGACGCGCATGCGCTGTGGGAATGTGGGATGCCGCTCCGTACAGCAGAGGATTCCTAGAGGAGCGAGGGGGGAGAGGACGCGCATGCACTGTGGGGATGCGGGACGCGGGCGCCGCTCCGTAGAGTAGATGATTCCTAGAGTAGAGGAAGGGGGTGAGCCTAGGAGAGGATAAGAGAGGGGACGAGCATGCGCTGTGGGGGGTGTGGGACGCTCTGTAGAGTACAGGATTCCTGGAGGAGAGAAAGGGGGGTGAGCGTAGGGGGGAGAGAGGGGGAGGGGGACGCGCATGCGCTGTGGTGGTGTGGGACGCGGTAAGGTGGGACGGACTAAGCCCCCCTCCAAACACATGCAAGCAAGATCAAGAAATGGGGGTCAACCTCGGTGAGAGACACCACCTGCCTAGCCATTGCTAAGCAGCCTCTCTGTGCTCTCGGCCATGACTCTGACGACTGTAGTAGTTGTTGACGGCTATCATATTACTGCAGTGTTCTGGTTCGCATAAGGGGTGCTTCCCTACTTCATGAAAGTGGCCGGACGCGGGACGCGGGATGCGGGAGGGACGGACAAAGCCCCGAGCATAAGATGCTTCGCATCTAAAAACGCTACACCAACTAAATTATGATGTCTTAATTGATAGGGTTATTTGCTGTTTTAGGGGCGCAGCTCCTTCAGGTTGAGGCTTGTCCATCACTCTCCCGGTGTCACTCGGTGTAGCACGGAGTGCGGTGTAGCCACGCTACTGCAATCACGATGACGCTGCCATGACGGCCTAGCACATGCGAGGTAACCATTATACGCCATGACGATGACGATGACGATGACGCTGATGACGATGAACAATAAGCGCGTTCCAGACCACATTCTCTTTTAGGGGCGAAGCTCCTTAAGGTCGAGGCCTGTACATCACTCCCCCCGGTGTAGCCACGCTAGTACTCGCCACTCCGACTAGAGGTGCAGCTGTGCTCTCATTTGATTTGCATGGCGCCCACTAGATGGCTCTGCGGCACTCGCTCCACTCTCCGGCGCGCTTGCTCTACTCTCGGCTCTCGGCGCGCTTTCTCTCTCTTTCGACGGTCGTCATTCAGTGCGCTTCGATACTACTACTACATACTACTTCTATGAACAACGAAGACAAAGTGGCGGCGGAGCGGAGGGCTCACCAAGCGACTGCAGCGCGGGCTCTAAAGTTGTGCGAGAGAGAAGTAGGCGCCGGCGATGCAGACAAGTGGATCCAGATTTGCGGGCTCGTGAAGTGCAGCGGCGCGGCAGCGCCGGCAAGCCGACCCGGAGTTGAGGGTTCGCGAAGCTGCAGCTGCACGGCAGCGTCGGCAAGCTGATCCAGAGGCGGCGAGAGCTCGCGCAGCTGCAGGGGCACGGCAACGCCGGCAAGCCAATCCCGGAACGCGAAGAAATCCGCGTCTTGGGGCTCTTCATAGACACGAGCCGGAAAGTCGATACAACCATGCGCAAGTTACGTATGGTCGGGGATCAGGTGGGCCGCATGGTCCGTCGGGTCTCGAACAAGCCAGGGGGGTCTCAGAAGCCGCGATGCTCTGCGCCTCGCCGACGCTTTTGTGACCAGTCGAATCCTGTATTCGACACCCTACCTACGTTTGCGCAAATGTGATGTGAACACGCTCGAAGGCATTCTGCGCAGGATATACAAGCGCGCCCTCGACCTCCTGATCTCGACGTCTAACCAGTGTCTTGCAGATTTGGGCATGACCAACACGTACGGGGAACTCAAAGAGGCCCATCTCAACAACCAGTATCTGCGGCTTACCAAGTCGCACCCTGGGGAGATGTCTCTTAAACCGCCTCCACATCTCCTACACCTATCAGGCAGAAGAGCGGACCGCGATCCCGGAGGACTGGCGTGGTGCGTTGGTTATCCAGCCTCTGCCCCAAAACATGGCTAGGGAGACTCATGAAGGCAGGCGAAATGCGCGGGTTGCAGCCTTGCAAGGACGCTATGCGTCCCGTCTTGGAGTCTTCTACACGGACGCGTCTGGCCCTCACCACGGGAGGTGGTACACGGCAGCCGTAGTCCGTCAAAACGTGCCTGTTCAAGGGCTCACTTTTCGAGCCCCGGACATTACTCACGCGGAGGAAGTCGCCATAGCTCTCGCCGCAGCGGACCCCGCATCTCGGATCATTATTACCGATTCGCGGAGTGCGTGCCAAAATCTTACTAAAGGTCGCATCACCAATCGCGCTGCTCGAATCCTGAAGGGCTGTTATTATCTTGACCGCCCAAACACACGTTTAGTCGTCTGGACCCCAGCTCACGCAGGACTGGGTGGTAATGAGGCTGCCGATGCCTCAGCCGCGCGCTTGATTCCCGGGAACCTCCTCGCCCTCCATCGCCTGACGATCCAGAACCCAATCCGGTCACCTCATTTCGCGACATCACAGCCATGTACAAATCGAACAGGCTCCGATTTCCGCCCCCCGGCGCCGGGCCTGACTAAGGCTGAAGAGCGCTGGCTCTTACGCCGTATTGTGCCCGGCGATACTCAGTATTGTGCCCGGCGATACTCAAGCACTTCAATGTGGCCTTCTCCGGGGAATGCCCACACTGTGATCATCCGCTTGCGGATACTTTCCACATGGTGTGATATGCCCATCTAACCCGGCGGTCCCCCCAATCACATCCCCTTCACCCCCTACCCGAGAGAGCTGGGAGGCTGCCCTGCTCGGCTGCTCGGCCTTGGAGGTTCAAAGAGCCCTCGTGGCCAGGGCGCGTGCCGCCGCGGAAGCCACAGGGGTCCCCGGACTAGGGACTCCTCCTAGAGTTTGTACAGGGTCGGCCCTTAAGGCCGCCCCTATCTCTCACTTGTAAATAGTCTAAATAAACGTTTTTCACCACCACCACCACCAGCCCCGACCTGGATGGAGCAGCCGTACAATTGGCGGGGCCTTCGGCACCGCTTTCTTTCTTTTCTTTTTCCTCAAGACCTCAATGCAGTTCACAGCCACTCACTAGGTTGGTTCAAGTGCGGCTATATACCCGAACCCGATCATCGATGGAACACGTCGTATTTTATAGTTCAGTCATCGAACCTTTCAGTGTTACCGCTGGTGCTTGCGTAAGCTCTCGGATGAACTTGACTATTCGCGTCCTGCGCGTGATCTTAATAGAATGACCTGAAGTAATGTAGGAAATTCGGTAGTTGGAACATACTCATGATGGTCAGCACAAACAGGACACGAAGCAAGTCAGCCAGCCTTCAGCACCTCTCACTGATGCTGAGGTTTTGTATCTACATCATACGTCATTAGATGCTTGGTCGGGGGTGATAAAGTTTTCACAGTGCCCTCCTTTCCGTTTATATATACTACATATTTTCCATTAAACTTTCAGTTGGTAGACAGCGCTTTTGTCGTGTACTTTCTTTTGTTTTGTGTCCTGTTTGCGCTGACCGTCATGAGAATGACCTGAAACAATCGGGAAGCTTCCCAAACGTTGCAGCGCAGTCTTTTGACGTTTTTGACGTTGAATACATGAAGATAAATCAGATAAAGCGATAAGCTAAACGCAAGTGACAGTATATATATTGTCACAGGACTTTAGATGTGCTGGGGTCTTTTAATCAACCACCGAGTAGCCGGCTCTTCAAAAACGCGTCCGTCGCGGCTGGCTCTCGAGCGGAAAAGAAGAACGCACGCGATCTTCTTTTCTTTCCTAGGGTGTGAGCCGCTCTTGCCCTCAACCCATTACAGGCAGGTGGCATTATCCCCCCCCTTCCGAAAAAAAGAAGAAACAAGAGAGAAACAGGAAGAAATAGCACCACGTCGATGCTGCAACATAGGCGCGTGGAAAGAAAAGGAAATACAAAACCCCGGATAAAGGGAAAGTAGAAAATAAAAAACGTAACAATAAACAAAGTTAATGAACGAACAAACAAGTTCACAAAAATAAATAAAAAGCATAAACATAGACCGGTGAACGACAAAAAAAAAGAACAGTTACGAACGCGCAAATGTACGGTTTCATGCGCACAACATGAACCACATCAGGGCTCGGTTGTACCCTGGTCCGTGCCTGGGAAGTTGAGTCCGGGATCACTTCGTAGTTCACGTCACTGACGCGGCGTAGAACTTTATACGGGCCAAAATACCGGCTCAGTAGCTTTTCACTGAGGCCACGGCGGCGAATGGGCGTCCACACCCAAACTTGGTCTCCTGGATTGTAGCACACTTCCCTGTGGCGAAGGTTATAGCGTCGTGCGTCTACCTGCTGCTGCTGGCCGATGTGCAGTCGCGCGAGCTGTCGAGCTTCCTCGGCACGCTCTGCGAATTCCTCGGCGTCGGCTGTCAACTCGTCGGCGTCTTGACACGGTAGCATTCAGTCCAGCATGGTCTGCACTTCGCGGCCGTAGAGAAGCCGAAATGGCGTAAATCGCGTGGTCTCTTGCACGGCGGTGTTATACGCGAAGGTCACGTAAGGCAAGATCCGGTCCCATGTTTTGTGCTGTACGTCGATGTACATTGCGATCATGTCTGCGAGCGTCTTGTTCAGTCGTTCGGTAAGTCCGTTGGTCTGCGGATGGTACGCGGTCGTCTTTCGGTGTCTGGTGTTGCTTAGTTCAAAAACTTCGTCCATAAGCTGCGCCGTGAATGCTGTCCCTCTGTCCGTTATTACATTGGAAGAAGCACCGTGACGTAACACGATGTGGCGCATGAAGAATTGCGCGACCTCGGAAGCCGTGGCTCGTGGTATCGCCTGCGTCTCAGCGTACCGTGTTAAGTAGTCGGTCGCGACGATCACCCATTTGTTGCCATCAGTAGAGAGGGGAAATGGCCCGAGAATGTCCATGCCGACTTGGTCGAACGGCGTGCAAGGTGCTTCAATCGGCTGAAGTAAGCCAGCCGGCTTAACAGATGGTTGCTTTCGGCGCTGGCATTCACGACAGCCTTTAACGTATTGTTTGACGCTTGCCGAAAGTCCGGGCCAATAGTACCTCTCGCTCACTCTGGCAAGTTTTCGTGAGTAGCCTAGGTGGCCAGACGTGGGTTCGTCATGGCAAGGGAAGAGGACGTCGTCTCGCATGTCTCGAGGAACCACCAGGAGGTAAGCACGGTCGTTCGAACGAGCGTTCTTCTTGTACAGCACGCTGTCTCGCAGGCAGAACGACGCCATCGAGCGGGCAAGATGGCGTGGGATGGCTGTGTCGCGGCCCTCTAGATGGTCGATGATTGGTCGGATCTCTACGTCATTTCGCTGCCGTGTGCTCAAGTCCGATGAACTAATGGCGCCCAGGAAACCGTCGTCATCCTCTGCTCCCTGACTGACGAGATGAAGTGGTGCGCGCGACAGTGTGTCAGCGTCTTCATGCTTACGGCCAGACTTATAAACGATGGTGACGTCAAATTCCTGCAGCCGCAAGCTCCACCGTGCTAGTCGTCCTGAAGGGTCCCGCATGCTTGCCAGCCAACAGAGGTCATGGTGGTCCGTCACTACTTTGAAGGGGCGACCATAAAGGTAGGGGCGAAACTTGGTGATGGCCCATACGACTGCGAGGCACTCTTTCTCCGTAGTCGAATAGTTCGCCTCAGCACGAGATAGTGAGCGGCTGGCGTAGGCAATGACTCTTTCCACTCCATCTTGATGCTGAACGAGAACTGCGCCGAGACCAATGTTGCTGGCGTCAGTATGCACCTCTGTATCAGCATCATCGTTGAAATGAGCGAGAACGGGTGCTGATTGCATGCGCTGTCGCAGTTCAGCAAAAGCCGCCTGTTGCTCATTATTCCAGACAAATGGCGTGTCATCCCATGTAAGCCGAGTCAGGGGTTCCGCTATCTGCGAAAAGTCGTGAATAAATCTACGATAGTAGGCGCACAAGCCAAGGAAGCGCCGGACGGCTTTCTTATCGACAGGGGCTGGTAATGCGGCAACCGCGGCAAGCTTGTCTGGCACTTAGTTGGGCCAGTTGGTTCTGCATGTCGATGAAGTGGATGCGCTTGAAAGACGAGGACGAAGAAGAGACGGGACACACACTGCGCATGTGTGTCCCGTCTCTTCTTCGTCCTCGTCTTTCAAGCGCATCCACTTCATCGACAAGCTGTCTGGATCGGGCCGGACACAACTGGCGCTTACTACATGCCCAAGAAACTTAAGCTCCTCATAACCGAAGTGGCACTTCTCCGGCTTGAGTGTGAGGTCTGCCGATCGGATTGCTTCTAGCACACTCCGCAGGCGGTGAAGGTGTTGCTCGAATGTTGCAGAAAAGACCACCACATCGTCAAGGTACACAAGACAAGTCTGCCATTTCAGCCCTGTGAGGACAGTGTCCATCATTCGCTGGAATGTTGCCGGCGCCGAACACAAGCCAAAAGGGAGCACTCTGAATTGGTAGAGGCCGTCTGGAGTCACGAAGGCTGTTTTCTCGCGGTCTCGCTCATCTACCTCAATTTGCCAGTACCCGCTTTTCAGATCAAGTGAAGAGAAATAGTGGGCATGGCGAAGTCTGTCCAAAGAGTCGTCGATACGCGGCAACGGGTACACGTCCTTTTTAGTCACGTTGTTAAGCTTCCGGTAGTCGATGCAGAAGCGTAGTGTCCCGTCTTTCTTTTTAACAAGGACTACCGGCGACGACCACGGGCTGTTGGATGGTTCGATGACACCATCGTCAAGCATCTCTCGGACTTGCGTACGTATTGCTTCGCGTTCTTTTGTCGACACGCGATAAGGGTGCTGGTTGATCGGACGTGCGTCCTCGTACGTGATAATCCTGTGCTGAGTGATGGATGTCTGACGCACCTTTGAGGAGCTTGCGAAGAAGGACTTGAATTCGAACAAGAGCGTGCGCAGCGCAGTCTGGTTATCGGTCGACAGCGCAGGATTGATGTCGATATGACCCAGTGCTGTGTCTGCGGTGTCCGCTGCTTCCGAGGGGAAACAGTTGCTAACTTTTGCTACTTCGTTGGCAAAGGCGATAGAAGTGCCTAATATATATATATATATATATATATATATATATATATATATATATATATATATATATATATATATATATATAAAGGAAAGAATTGTAAACATAAGGGCTCGTTTGCTTTGTTAAACACAGTATTAATGAGAACTAACAGACAAAGATGCCAAGGAAAGTATAGGGGAAGCTATTATAAGTAATTGTAATGTAAATGTTAAGAAAGGAAAGTGGACGAAAAGATAACTTGCCACCGGCAGGATCCGAACCTGCGACCTTCGAATAACGCGTCCGATGCTCTACCACTGAGCTACAGTGGCAGTCATCCCTCCGTCCACTTTATAGGGTATATATGTGTACTTAAACGTGGGAGCGTCAGTCAGCGCCGTCTGTTGCCATTACGGCGAGTGTGGAACACTCTTTTTTGCCTGTAGGCGTCACGTAGTACGTGATCTTATTACGAGCGGGCAGCTGACTAATAATCCCTCGCATACCACCTGAAGGCATCAAGTCTGCCAGAACGAGACCCTCGTTATGAATGAAGGAAAGAATTGTAAACATAAGGGCTCGTTTGCTTTGTTAAACACAGTATTAATGAGAACTAACAGACAAAGATGCCAAGGAAAGTATAGGGGAAGCTATTATAAGTAATTGTAATGTAAATGTTAAGAAAGGAAAGTGGACGAAAAAGATAACTTGCCACCGGCAGGAATCCGAACCTGCGACCTTCGAATAACGCGTCCGATGCTCTACCACTGAGCTACGGTGGCAGTCATCCCTCCGTCCACTTTATAGGGTATATATGTGTACTTAAACGTGGGAGCGTCAGTCAGCGCCGTCTGTTGCCATTACGGCGAGTGTGGAACACTCTTTTTTGCCTGTAGGCGTCACGTAGTACGTGATCTTATTACGAGCGGGCAGCTGACTAATAATCCCTGGCATACCACCTGAAGGCATCAAGTCTGCCAGAACGAGACCCTCGTTATGAATGAAGGAAAGAATTGTAAACATAAGGGCTCGTTTGCTTTGTTAAACACAGTATTAATGAGAACTAACAGACAAAGATGCCAAGGAAAGTATAGGGGAAGCTATTATAAGTAATTGTAATGTAAATGTTAAGAAAGGAAAGTGGACGAAAAGATAACTTGCCACCGGCAGGATCCGAACCTGCGACCTTCGAATAACGCGTCCGATGCTCTACCACTGAGCTACGGTGGCAGTCATCCCTCCGTCCACTTTATAGGGTATATATGTGTACTTAAACGTGGGAGCGTCAGTCAGCGCCGTCTGTTGCCATTACGGCGAGTGCGGAATACTCTTTTTTGCCTGTAGGCGTCACGTAGTACGTGATCTTATTACGAGCGGGCAGCTGACTAATAATCTCTCGCATACCACCTGAAGGCATCAAGTCTGCCAGAACGAGACCCTCATATATATATATAAGCTATCTTTTCGTCCACTTTTCTTGCTTCACATTTACATTACTATTACTTCTAATAACTTCCCCTATACTTTCCTTGGCATTATTGTCTGTTAGTTCTCATTAATATTCTGTTTAACAAAGCAAACGAGCCCTTAAGTTTACACTTCTTTCCTTCATTCATAGCGAGGGCCTCGTTCTGGCAGACTTGATACCTGTAGGTAGTATGCGACGGATAATTAGCCAGCTGCCAGCTCATTATAAGATCACGTGCTACGTGACGCCAACAGGCAAAAAAGAGTGTTCCACATACACCGTAATGGCAACATGCGGCGCTGACTGACGCTCCTACGGTTAAATGCACATATATACCCTATGAAGTGGACGGCGGGATGACCGCCATCGTAGCTCAGTGGTAGAGCATCGGACGCGTTATTCGAAGGTCGCAGGTTCGGTCCCTGCCGGTGGCAAGTTATCTTTTCGTCCACTTTTCTTTCTTCACATTTACATTACAATTACTTCTAATAACTTCCCCTATACTTTCCTTGGCATCACTGTCTGTTAGTTCTGATTAATATTGCGTTTAAGAAAGCAAACGAGCCCTTAAGTTCACGCTTCTTTCCTCGGTTCATAGCGAGGGTCTCGTTCTGGCAGACTTGTTGCCTTCAGGTGGTATGCGAGGGATAATTTGCCAGCTGCCAGCTCATAATAAGATCACGTGCTACGTGACGCCAACAGGCAAAAGTGAGTGTTCCACACTCGCCGTAACGGCAACAGGGGGCGCTGACTGACGCTCCCACGGTTAAATGCACATATATACCCTATAAAGTGGACGGGGGGATGACCACCACCGTAGCTCAGTGGTAGAGCATCGGACGCGTTATTCGAAGGTCGCAGGTTCGGTCCCTGCCGGTGGGAAGTTATCTTTTCGTCCACTTTTCTTTTCACACTTACATTACAATTACTTCTAATAACTTCCCCTATACTTTCCTTGGCATCATTGTCTGTTAGTTCTCAGTAATATTGTGTTTAACAAAGCAAGCGAGCCCTTAAGCTTACAATTCTTTCCTTTATATATATATATATATATATATATATATATATATATATATATATATAATGGGCTTCGCGGCCCCCAAACAATGCGGTTCATTGGCGCTCGACGGCTTTCAGCCTCCCGGTTTCTTCCTGCGGCTCTCTGGGTACCACAGGAGATGATAAAGGCGTACCCGCCGTGAGACGTGTTGGCCTACGGAAAGCTCCTGCCTATCTTGGCTTGCTGCATTGCTTAACTGGACATGAAGCTCCTAGCCAAGGATTCCTACCATCCAACTCCAGCGGCCGGCTACTCGTTGGCATGCGACGTGAAGGTGCGCCGCCGCTTCGGTACGCTAGCCCTGGAACCCGCCGAACTCCGTCATCACCGCAACGCCCCAAGGTGAGAACGAAAACGAGCGCCGATGGCTGCTGCAGTGCGTCGCCCCCAACCGGAAATTATCCTGGCCGTCGCTACCCGGATATCCCGTACCACGCAGCGAATAAACACTGACCTCACCTTTCACGCATAAAGCCAGTGACCCCCCTCGCTCTCTTCAGTGGGCTTGGCTGCAGCCCGAGAATGAGGTTCATTGACGCACGACGCCTTTTCGCCTTACAGGTAACGAATTATTATGCTATTCAGGCACGTCGTACTAGTAAAGCTGCATTGTTGGTGGTGCCAAGCCCAGGCTGCTGTCTTGATATTGGTCGTGATTGTACGTGAAGAATCCTGTAAATTATCGCGCTTTCTGGCGACGAAAGCTAATCCCGGCCCCAACGCCCGTTCCCATTCACCGCCAGCTTCCAGTGATATTATGGCAGTGCAGGAGGAGATAAAGTCAGGTCAGGCGTCTCTTCTAAATGAAATGAAGTCAATTCGAGCAAAGCTTTCGCAAAGTGATAAGGCATTTGACGACATATAGAAGTGCGCGGCCAAAACGGAATTTTCTTCTGTGACTGCCGTAAAAAACAAAATCAATGACGTGGCTACTGTCGTAGACAAAAATAAGAATGTAATAGCCGACTTATCATATCGACTAAATGATTCGGAAGATCGGGCACGCCGCGCGAATTTTGTATTTTTTGGTATTGCTTGTATTTGTATTTTTGGTATTGCTTGTATTTGCTTGTATTTTGTATTTTTTGGAGGTTTGCACTACGAAGTTGAACATCAAAATAGGTTCCACAGATATGGAGCGGGCTCACATAATCGGCAGGTACCATGTTTCTTGAAACAGACCAATTATCGTTAAAATATCTCATTTTAAAATGAAGCAGCAGATTCTTGCAAATACTACGCACCTGAAAGGCTCAAATCTAAGTATCAATGGATTTACTCACCTAACACCTGGCTAGTGCGAACAGTTAATCGCATTTGGAAAGTCCGATCAAAAGCCGTTTCAACTACGCTACGACAAGGTTATCCTAGACAACAAGACTTTCAAGCACGATAACGATACACACAGTGTTATACCAACTTTATAGTTACCTGCTATCGCATCTGCGAAACCCACCGTACGCTCTTTATTCTTTCGCAAGACTGACATAAGAAGTGCGTTGTCGAAGTGCGACGAGCTTCATAACCTGCTCGCGAGCACCGACTGCAATCTTGTACTAACTGAAACATGGGTCAATTCAACCGTCCAAGACATAGAGCACAGTTCGTTCGATCTTTCCACATTTCAACATCTTTAGACGTGACCCTGAGGGTAAACGAAGTGGTGGCGTTCTGATAGTTTTCCATCAAAGCCTGTGTTGTAAAATGATTTACATCGTTTCACCCCTCGAAATTTTGTTTATGCTTAGTACAAACCTGTGCCCTCAAACCCTTATCGGTGTATGCTATCTGCCACCTGATGTAGATGCTTTTTTCCCCGTTAATTTTCACGAAGCTTCGCAAACAATCTCATCAATCTGTCATGCACCGTTGCTTCTCTTTGGGGACTTCAACTTCCCTGATATAACTTGGTCCGAACCCGCTCTGACGCTAGCCAAGAGCAACCATGAAAGTACATGTCTTAACACGTGCCTTACTTTCGGACTAACTGAACTTGTATCGAATCCAACACGAATAAATGGGCAATGTTCGAACACACTCGACCTCATTTTATCACCTCATCCAGATAGTGTATCTCCCGTAACACATTTTCCAGGATTGAGTGAGCATTCTGTATTATTTGCTGAACTCACTTGTCACGTACCCACGAGCGAAAAAGTGAAAAAGAAAATAACGCTTTACGATAAAAGCGATTACGATAGCATCAATTCCACGCTGACTGATTTCTAGAGCCAGTATTTCATTTTCATTTCATTTAATTTATTGACCCTAATGGCCCGAGAACGGGCATTACATAGGAAGTAGGGGGGGGAATACAATACATTGTGCAACGAATAAAGGAAAGCTACAATAAAAGAAGTAACAAACACGAAAAAAAGGAAAATCCAATAACAAGCAAACATAAAGTAAACACAATGTAAAAAAGGCAAACACAGTTCAGTAATACGAGGTCGGGTAGACTACAATAGTGTCGATCCATACTTATATATGTCTGACTACAAGCTAGGAAAAAAAGTATTACATAGAATAAATGAAAATTCGGAATCAGACAATTTGTCCTGGGACCGTTGTTTTTTTAATATATATGAACGACTTACCCAACAGTTGTACGCCTTAAATCAGTTTGTTTGCTGATGACTGTGTAATTTATCGTCCCATACTTAACAACGCTGACATCCTCACCCTACAGTCTGACCTTTCTTTCATATAATGTTGGTGTAACAAATGGTTAATGTCGCTAAACGTAATATCACTGAATTTCCGAAGCGCACCGAAGAAATAAACTGGACGCTTTTTAAGAACAAACAAATAGAACTCGCGGAAACATTTGTCCCACCCATTACTACAACAGAACGACCTTGATCCCATGGCTCAACAACACATTAAAACGTGTAAACAACAAACAGAATAGGTTATTTCGCTCAGCGAAACGCTCAAATCGGGCTTCTGCTTGGGACAAATACCACACAACGGATAAGGAGTTCAATTCTTTGGCCGAAAGTGCTAAACGCTCGTTTTATTCAGAAACGCTGCCTATCATGCTACGAACTAACCCGAAACAGTTTTAGAAATACATTAACACAAAGTCACATGAAGCATTATCATTAGTCAATGACTATAGTGATCCTATACCCGACCACAACGTAGCCCATGTACTCAACACTGTTTTTTCTAGCGTATTCACTTCTGAGCCCTGCACTCACCTTCCTGAATGTCCTTACCTAGGCCACCCACCAATGTCCGACATAACATTTGAAGCAAACGGTATTACTGAATCAGGTGAGACGCTTAAATTAACGTCTTCAGCTGGGATCGACGGGATCAACTCTAAACTGTTAAAAAAATATTAAACACGTCACCAGTATGTTCTTACATTGCATCTTTCGGCAATCTCTGTCATCTGGAGTGGTGCCTCAAGATTGGAAGGTAGGCAAGATAATTCCAGTACCGAAAAAAAGTCTCATCATCTTCATGTAATAACTGTCGTCCCATTTCCCTCACCAGCGTCTCTTCCAAACTTATGGAGCACATAATCTATTCTCACGTGGTAAAGTTTCTAGCATCTTGTCATTTCTTCAATCCCAATCAACACGGTTTTCAAAAGGACATGTCTTGCAAAACTCAACTCGCTCTTTTCATCCATGACATATCCTCTCCCCTCGATCGAAACATACCCGTTTATTCCCTCTTCCTAGATTGTCAAAAAGCATTTGACAAGGTTCCTCATAAACCGCTCTTTCTAAAACTCTCATAATTAAACCTTAAAGCTCCTGTTTACAATTAGCTCTGTGACTTCTTATCTAACCCTCAGCCATTTGTTTACGCTAACCAACACTCCTCTCCTTTATCGCCTGTTGTCTCCGGCGTGCCACAGGGCATTGTCCTGGGACCGTTGCTTTTTTTATTATATATGAACGACTAACCCGACGGTTGTACGCCTTAAATCCGTTTGTTTGCTGATGACTGTGTAATTTATCGCCCCATTCTTAACAACGCTGACATCTTTACCCTACAGCCTGACCTTTCTCTCATACAATGTTGGTGTAACAAATGGCTAATGTTGCTAAACGTAAGCGAAATATCACTTCTAACTTTTCATCGTCGTCAATCATTCATTTTCACTAAATACACGATAGGTGCATGGCTCGGCAATAAGCGCAGTTTGATCATACAAATACCTTGGTGTTGACTTATGCAATAACCTTACATGGTCCGTCCACATTTCTAACACCACCAACACAGCTAATCGCGCGCTTGGCTATCTGCGTCGTAACCTTCCCCTTGTTCCTCCCCCGAAAAAAGAAAAAAAAACTACAAGCATACATAACACTTGTTCGACCAAAACTTAAGTACGCGTGCTCAGTTTGGGACCCACATCAAACTAACCTCTCATCTGCGCTGGAATCCATACAAAACCGTGCCTCTAGGTATGTTCATTCGGACTATTTTTATCATACCAATGTCACCGAACTTCTCAATCTTCAAACCCTTGAGAGGCGCCGCAAAACTGCAAGATTATGTCTTCTTCAAAAGTTCTATCACCTTCTACGTCATCAAGCTGACATCGAACCCTTGCATCGTTCTTCATCCCGTCATGACCACCCAAAAGCAGTTTATCCCCCGGCAGTCCACACTACCGCGCACACAAAATCCTTCTTCGTTCAGATCGCAAAGGACTGGAATCGTCATTTGTTGTTTGTCGCGCTGTTTGCGACCATCCCATCTTTTTCAATGAACAAAAATCTTCGAAGTGTTCATGCACTTTTACGGATTTCCATGCTTAAATATATATACCGCAATCCTAAGCAATTCCAGAACACTGCCTAACACGAAAGTGCTGGGGGAAAGCTAAACCCTGCGTCTTGCCTGCACATGAGACCGAACGCCCACAGCTTTGCAGGAACGCCTATTGCGAATGGCTTATCGGTTCCTTGGACATAATCTTACATCGCAGTGTTTAGGAAAATAGTGTGCGTAATTGTCCCAGAACAACAGAAATAATTAGTCTTATCGTCTGATTACATCTCGTATGAAAAGTTGTTCAACTTACATTGCTTGGATTGCAGAGGTTGCTGTACGTTTTCAAACACTGCAAGAAACCCGTAAACAGAGAGTCATTTGACGTCCTCAGCACAGGTGTCAAGATGAAGAGCGAAAGACATATACAATTTAAGGAGACTGAAATAAATAATGCGTGGTGTATGCACTAGTAGAAAAGAAGGAACTGAAGGTGAAAGAAGAATTTTCGGCTGCTTTGTTTTGTGCTGGCGCAGCATCTAGTCATCCCGTAAGAAGCGATGCACGTGATATGCTCATAACAGAGTTGTCGATGTAGCACTTTTCGCGGCAACTCACCAGCACCATCAACCAACCCGCTGCTTTTTTTTTTTTCAATGTGGTAAAGGAGAGAAGCGACGCACGACAGAGGCCTAACCAATAGACCTTTTTCAAGCACACGAGCGCCCCCAACGCGCGCGCAAGCGCTCATGGGAGAAGCTTTTACGCCGCAGCAGCCGCCACGACGAGCGTGCGGGCCTCACGCTTTAGCTTCCTGCTTGCGCCGTGCCAGTGCACTTATCAAATAAGGTGAATTGGACAAGGTGCAACTTATTGCAGCGTAACTCAATGAAAAACCGCAGTGTTTAGCTGCGACGGCTCATCTGCGGCACGGTCGTATACTAGCTGAGCAGCTCAGAAACGTTACCTTTTATTATTACGATTTTCTGGCACCAGTACGCCTTACGGCATAAATGTAATAAAAAACAAGATATAACTCGGTTGCCTGCGAAGTCAGGAGTGGTCTTTAATTCGCAGATGCATTTGGAATCAATGTCCGTCGACATGTGGAAGAGTACAATGTGAGGCTCTCATATTTAAAGTGTAAGCTGTAAAGTATAGTCGGCATTTAGTAAAATAAGATGCGCGCGTCGGGTAATAAACGACAAGCGCCAGCAACCTTCGTTGGCACTATGTATATACTGCAAGTTCGAATAAAAGTTACACCACAGAAAGAAAGAAGCAGGGCAAGGAAAGAAATAAGGAAACCACAAGCGCTCACTCACGAATGAAAGTTTATTGCACGTGTGAAAAAAAAAACATAAAAAAAAAAGGGGGGGGGGGGGGCATTGCGCATGTCACAAAGAGGCACAAAAAGTGAAACAACCAAGGGAAGTGTTCACAGTCGATTGATGAAGTTGAATTCCTTCCCTCTTGAATTCCTTGTCTTGTTACGATAGAGAAGGTTGACTTACTTCAAGGGCGGCGTTGTTGATGTTGATAGGCCCCCGAGATTTCTCGCGTCGCCTGATTCAGATGAGCGTACAAAATTACTGTTCTTTCAAAAATTTGATTACATTTGCATGACTGACAATGCGAGGTGAGATGAAGCGACTGCATTTAATGAATTCCGATTTTCTCTAGGCACGTGTTATTACAAGTACATCGAGCAGTTCTTTACATTGGGCAAGCAGGTCGGTGTTAAATCACCGCCTGCATGAGCATGTGAACAGCGTGGAAAGGGGCTGATTGAAATTTGGCCATTCATTGCACGAGTGTGGGTGCAAACCTTTGTATGAACAGTGCACTGCTGTTTATTATGACGGGGATCGGCGCACGCGAGTGATTGTGGAGGCAAACCAAATTCAACGGGAGGGCACCAACTGTGTGAGAATGACATCAGTTTCGTTGACAGAGGAGGAAATGGCCTTCTTGAAAGGAGCACTACACTGGGGGGAGTAATTAGCTGATGCGCGCCGACACACTGTGCACCAGTGCCTTTGGTGTTTTAGTTTTGTCATATTTAAACAATTATGTTTCATTTCGATAAATTCACTTGGAAGTTTGCGTCTGTCCGTGGCTGTATCGTCTGTTGTCTAAGAAATATTGCGCAAGAAGTAGTTGATCATGGAGTACCAACTAGCTCGAACCCACACATTGTTGTCCACCATACGTCTGGCCGATATACACGTGAACACGTGAAAGAGGAATTCGGTTAACAACTCCTACACTACTGAAAAAACAACTGGCAGGAATCTGGCCGCATTTTTCTTAATCTGGCGACCTTTTGTGCACTACGGAACAAATACGACTAAGCTTATTTGTCGCGGAAAACAAAACCGTCACCCCATATCACTTCCCAGCATTTTTCAGGTCGTAAAAGAGAGAGATAGATAAAGAATAAATAAAAAAAAAAAGCTGGCAGATCCCACGCACTGTGGGAATCGATGTAATGCGAAGCAGCCAGGAAGGAGCAAATCCTGCTTTACATAATTTGCATGTCATGTTTGACATGTTAGGACCTGTCATTTATGTTCGTTAGATAGATAGATAGATAGATAGATAGATAGATAGATAGATAGATAGATAGATAGATAGATAGATAGATAGATAGATAGATAGATAGATAGATAGATAGATAGATAGATAGATAGATAGATAGATAGATACGCCCAAAGTCGCCGAAGCTCGCTAAGAAATGCTTCGCATTTAAAACATGGTTGATCCCTCCGTCATAGGAATCGGTATAACACGAAAGTAAAGCGTGCCCGTGCAGAGGTATACTGTACATTGAAACAGGAGAGTTTACACAACGTATAACGTGGGCGTACCCATGTTGACGCTTGGTGGCACATCTCCATTCCGCGACAAACGTCCATGATCAACGATTAAACTAACCATTCTGGTGGCTGTAGATGATAACGGCGAGAGCGTAATCAGAGCAAGATGTGTGAAGCCAGAAGAGCGTCGCTATTGGGGCGCAGGCCCGTATCCGGGTCGCCATCCCGCGGCATGTGAAAAAATTGACGGCAGATCCACGAGGTGAATGATGATGAGATTGGGCGAAGCTCCTGGAAGTAATCATCGGTTAAACCGTGAAATTTCTTCCGTTAATTCGCCCGATAAAATTGACGTGAAACGATTGATTAAATGTTTTATCAAACTTTTATTGCTGGTTTCCGTTGTCCTTTCATTATGACCGCTTTGTGGTCGGTGAAATGTAAGCTAAGTGGTTCTTGCATACGAGCAGACACCGACGGCAACGAGCATCGTCAACTACAAACCTGTATCGCGATATGGTTTTGATTATAAAACCATCCCAGTTGAAAATGACAACAGAACTTGCCTTGAGCACAACAGAAATTTCAATTGTACAAAAGGATTTTTCTGTTGTTACTACACATTCTTGTTGAGACAACACACTTTTCAATTGTGCATCCAATCTTTTATTGTGACAATAGAAGTTTGTGCAACACACTTCTGTTGTGCCACAACAGAAAGTTGAAGTGCTACGATAAATCTTTATAGTATTGTAAAAAAATGTGTCTTCACAACAAGCACCCGGCTGCTACTATAGAAATGTCCATATACTGTACGATAAATTTTTGTTGTACGAAAGAAACGTGTTGTGCCACAACAGAGACTTGTTGTCTTAGCGTATAGTCAATTGTGACACAGGGGTCTTCCGTAAGTAATGCAACAAAAATCTGTCGTACAACAGAAATTTGTTGTCTAAGCGTGCATCCAATTGTGGCAGCAGAAGTGTCTATAGAGTAATGCAACAAAATTGTGTAGTAGGACAGAAAGCTTCGATACAAAAGAACAACTGTTATGATGACATCACTGTGTGCCAGGCAACATATGTGAGAAAAGCTACCCTACAACTACTAGCTTGTAATATTGTTGAGCAACTGATGAGCATGAAACGAGCTTAAGATTAAAAGAATTTGGATTTGTTGCAGGAGGTACAAAAGCAAAAGCCCAGTTTTTGCAATATAGAGCAACATTACTGTTACTACTAAATGAACTCCCTCTCTGGCAAACTGAGAGACACATTTTTTATCTTTATGGCCTTTTAACATAATACTTTTGGATTCATGGAATACACAGCACTGTCACAGCGTGACAAGGAAGGGCATTCAAAAATCCTTGCTCTAGTACAATAGACACATTTCCCTATCATCATGACAGTGCGCTGCACATGAAAGTTGCAAGCCAAGCTGTCAAAGTGGGTTGTGCCACTACCACTTGTTCAACAAATTTTTCATGTTAATTACTTCTTCAGGTTGTATGAAGCAGCACGGTAGAGCACATCCATGTTGAGACAATCTGGCCTTATCGCTGTACACAGATGCTTCAAGCTAATACCATTACTCGTAAACACAGCTTGTTGCAAGATGCACCACGTTTTCAACTGGCAGTCAGTTTCCACAATGTAACTTTTCGTTTTCAAGTCTGCCTACTCTTATGAAGTGACTGCATGCTTGTTTGCTGCTTCTGCTGCAGCATTCAGAGGGCACACATGTGTCCTTTTGCAAGTCGCAGTCTGGAAAGGCCACCAGCATGTCGATTTGCCAATTGGTTGCTGATGGGGAACTACGCGCAAAATGGCAGAAGAAAATGTGCCGCAAAGATTTGGTGGTTTGTGACAAGTCTCTCTCCACTGATGTATGCAGCAGGAACTTTCTTTTGAGCCACTATGTTAGAGAAAAAGCGGGTTCCTGGTGCAAAATGAAAAAGTATTTGAGGGATGTCTGCACCCCACAAGTACATCTGCCTTCTGCAAACTATGTAAAGATTGAAAAGCTTGAGATGTTACTGTTTCGAGCTGGCCAGAAAACGAAAGAGAGCCAGACGGTCGTAAGCTTGCCGTTCTGGAATGCCCAAAAGAGAAGGCTGAACAGAAGATCATTGCATAAACGAATAACAATGTACAGCGAGCCAGTTGACACATTTCACTGATAGCGAGGCTTCGGTCACAGGTTACGCAACATCACTTCTCTAGGTGAAATGCCCATAGTAGCTAGATGCTGAGAGAAAGGTGTAACATTTACGGTAACGGCAGGCACTACACTTCAGTGGCGTAGCCAGGGGGTGGCACACCCGGCGCGTGCACCCCCCCCCCCCCCCGAATTTTTTTTTCACCATGGCATACAGAGCGAGAAATTACCATTTCAAGAAGGTCCCCCCCCCCCCCCCCCCCCCAAAAAAAAAAATTTCTGCCTATGCCCCTGCTACACTTCGCTCCCATAAATTTTCATAGATGTTCAAAATGAGAAATAAAGCTGCTTTTCAGCCTCATGCAATAAAAGCTACTTAACGTTGCAATCTTACCCTGAAAAAATCCACAGAGTGGATCATACGGTGCTCTATTTTCCTCAACTGCCATTATCGTGCCTGAACCAAGCTGCTAACACCACCACAGCTCACTGCATAGGTACGCCAGTCCTAGCTCATCATTATAGAAAATTAGTGGTTGAATTAAAGAAAGGCTGGTTTGACAAAGCTCCTCGCCTAAGCGGCACCAGCGCAAGCCTTCATTATTACTCGTTGAGCTTTCAGTAAAGCCATAGTGCATATCTGATCGGACGTCTGACGTGGAATTTGGCATCAAAGACCGGCCAGAAAACAACAGCCAAGCGGCACAAATGAAACTCTTCCTTACAGTGAATGAAAGTAGAGGAACTTTAAGGGCTCGTTTTACTTTGTTAGACAATATATTAATGAGAATGAACAGACACTAATGCGAAGGAAAGTATGGGAAATGTTCTTTGTAGTCATTGTGATGATATAGATGTGAAGAAAGTAAATTGAAGAAAAGACAGCTTGCCACTGGCAGGGACTGAACCAACCTGAGACCTTCGAATAACGTGTCGGAAGCTCTAAAAAAGCTGCTTTTCAATCTTCACTGAGTTACGGCGGTGGTCATCCCCCCCCATCCACTTTATGGGGTATACGTGTACCACATGCGACAGGCTTCAAGGAGTAACCGTTTCAAAGAAGGTGCCATGTTTTGTTACTTCAGAAAAAATCCATGCGGAAGAGGCTTGTTTTTCTGGATGAAACGTAACCGCTGCAATTGTTGAGGAATGTTGTTATAATTTGGAGCACAGACCTGGCCATCAAGTGGGCCGGATGTTAGTGGCACCTGATGACGAAATTGTAGTAGTGTGGCTTCTTGAAGTGATTTCACCGGGTAAACAGCAATACTACAGCTTATGGCTCTTGGCAAAAGCTATGCTGGCTCAGAAATACTCAACCGGTAGATTTGCTTGCATAGAACATCAGCAATTGAAGTTTCGTGAGGATGCAACAAGGATTGCAAGTTTTGCAGTTCCTCCCACACATTTGCTCTGATGGTATTGCACAGGTTCTCAGAGCAGAGGGCTTGCCGGAATGGAGCATTGAATACACTGTTGGGTGCGCCCTTCTAATGTCTTCACAACTGTCATCACCTCAGAAAGAAATTTATGGATGATCCTTGGGTGGGTCTGCATTAATCAACCGACGAGCTCCTGCTCTGCTGCTTTCTTCTCCTCAGACACGGTGGCATAACGGAAAAGGCTGGTCATCTCTTCCGATAAGATTGGGATGTTTTCGTTTTGGTACAGCATATATGCTTAAAAAAAGTTTTCACCCTTTCCTTACAAACAATGCTATGGAGACGGCTGATGCGGAAAGCGCCCAACGTCTCATTTTTTATGCGCTCAAATAAGAAAAATATCAATTATGTCTTGGGCCTGTAGCGGCCACCAATGCAGCAAGGGGGGAACGCTTTGATCAGCCCTCTCAGACGGTAAGGGTACCAATATGAGACGGCGCCTTGGTACTGCCTGCGAAAGACGAACAAAAATAAATATGTGCGGTGTGTGCTCAAAGCACAAGTACGGTACCAGTAGTGCAGTCCGAAATATTTTTCGGATAGGAGCTGGCTTCAATCATACTTTATTTATGTTCGTGCATGCGTTTGTATGAGTCCCCTCGTACGCCCCAGCGCACGAGGGAGCTGGGGCGGGGCGGCCGCCCCCCCTAGTCACGTAAGGGGGGGGGGGGGGGGGGGGAGGGCGCAAAGTCAGCCCCGTACATTCAAATAAAAGGGAGGGGGGGGCGCTGCGACGAACTGCGCCCCCCCCCCCCCCCCCCCCTGAAGGGGAACCCTGCGCACGCCTGTGTGTATATGCACATGCAAAATCGAAAAATTTCGGGGGTTGAGTATAACCCCCCTCCCCCCATTCCGAGTAGCTTTGGTACTACTCAGTGATCCATCATTTGGTGCTACGGCGAATCGCCAAACACAAACTTCCACTGCCCCCCCCTTCGAAGAGGGGTTGCTCACAAATGAACTCAATTTTTCGAGCTGTGAACCACAGCCTAGTGGAATGTTTTTACGCTTTACGAGATAGTCGCAGAGAACATCAACACACGTCATGACACACGTTCACAACACATATTTCACGATGGACGAAACAGGCTGTCGCAATGGTCGATGATCACAAATCAAATCATTTTCCATTTTCTGTATCCACACACAAACACGCATGACATTTGCGGCTTCGCAGACGTGGGCTTTTCGTTTGATGTATGTGCGGTATGGGAAATCACGCGCTTCATACACACACAGACGCGCGCACACACCACTCGCTAAACTGCTGGAACACCACAACACAAACACGCATCACATTTGCTGCTTCGCAGACGTGGGCTATGGGAAATTAAGCGCTTCCCACACACACACACACACAGACGTGCACACACACACACATACATACAACTCGTTCATAACTTCGGGTTAAACTGATCGAACCCGACAACACAAACACGCATCACATTTGCGGCTTCGCAGACGTTGGATATTGGACTGAAGTTTGCAGCTGCGTTCAATTTAGGAATGCAGGTAGTAGCAAGTAGTGCTCTTGGGGAATTCCGTGCAACATACACAGTCACCATTCTTCCGTAACTTCGGGCTTAGCACGGGGATTATTCTGCACGAACACGACAATATCGCACCGCACGAAAACAGCTGTAACAAACGTCGTACTATCACCCTATCGCGTAGTACCAAGCCTTCTTAGTTCACGAGCCCGTCGAGCGGCGATAGCTTAGCGGCATAATGCGCTCAGTTTTGTTTGAAAGGTGCTGTAACGTCGTAGGTTCGATTCTCGATGGTGCGCAACTTTTTTTTCACAATGTTTTTTTTTAATTAACGTTACTTCTCTGATGGAGCCGTAACTTCTAATTTTTATTATGCAAGAATCATGGTGCCAGCGGCGGGCGCGCTTGCGCCCGTCGCTCACTGGCTCTGTGACGCGAGCAATATAGTTTGCGGCGAAGGCGCACCGTAAAGAGTGACCTGTTTAGTGAGCCTCCTCCTAGTGACACAGGCCAATTATTGACGCTGCCGAAGTAATAAGAATCAAATGGGCACTGCTAACAACACGCGGATAACCTTTGAGACACTGGATACAAACAGCACGAACAGCTGTTGCCCCGTCAATATAGCGCTGGCGTTAAAGTGACGGTCTTCCTCATAATTTTATGACCATCTATGCCTATTTAGTGCGTATAAATTACAAAACAGTCGTGCTATTCGCTCCCGTTGATGAAAAGTTAACATATAATGGCAACGTAAACAGCAATATTAATGACAGTTTGTCACGTTTGTGACTGTTACTCTTAACACTTTTAATAAGCAGTAGGTGGCGCTGCGCTTCCTCCTTTTGTTTTTTTCTTTTCCCGCTCCACGCTCTTGTGTTTCCTCACGCTCAACTTGACTGGTGTTATGGTGTGATTTCGACGCTCAGCTAGATCAACTGTGCAGTGTTAACTTCTCAAATGTTTTCCTCATCGTCTGCAGCAGTGAATTCTCTTGCGCGCTACTTTGTTTCCGTCCGCTGGATATCGTCAATTTTGACAAAGAAGAGCACTACGAAGTCTTCTTGGCTGGCGAGGAAAACACCCGCGGCACCCACTTACTGCACATGAGCCGTGAGTATTGCAGCATTGTTTGATTGGTTGCTAACGCCCCGTTAAGACATTGTCTACTGACTGCAGAAGCTGTGGAAGGGATGGAGGAGGCGTGAGTCGAACAACAGTCGATGTGCCGCGGAAGCTCGGCGATGCTGAACTGGGACTGGGACCACGAAAAAGTGAGCTACGCCTGTATGCTTCCTTCTTTAATGTAACGGAAAGTCATTGTGCGAAGAAAAAAGGTGCCGTCCTTCTTGGGTGCAGTTTTCGTCCCGATTCTCGAGTGGAATGAGACTTGTCAATAGGCGACACGCATAATGAAATAAAGTAAAATGGTCTCCTCAAGAGGTTGTGAGCATTCAGCAACCTTGCGAAATGCTTTCCCAATCAACCCCGCATTTTTATTATTATTTGTTTTTGTCTCGTAATGCTCGACAGCAGCATGTTTTCGTATTTTGCGTTTGGCACCACAGCCATCAGAACAGCTGTCATCCACGCCAGCCTTGACGGGTCTCTTTCCTCTTTGTGTTCATAATGCTTGAGCATTGCCATCTTGACAACAATGCTGTGGGGTTTCAAAACTTGCCGAGATTTTACATCAATTAGAGGGGAGAGGTACCCCCCTTAAAAAGCGTTCACTACACTTCAAGGAATATGGAGAGAAATCCTGCACTTTATATCTGTTACTTGTTCAGCAGCTATTTGGACTACCTTGTTTACAAGAGTTTCATTGACAGTGACTTTCGAAGAAAACCCAGTGTTGCAACAATACAGCTCAAAGCAGGGAAGTTTGAAGTAGAAACTGCATGGACATGAATTTGGACACAAAAGCGATGAGTGATGTGATGGAGATTCCTGTCTCGTTGCTTGCAAATCCAGTTTTCTTAGTTTGAATGGAGCTACGGTTTAACAAAACTGGCTCCATTCATGCAGTTGTATTTTGCTGCATGCAAAGATATTCAAAACTGAGTGATCTACCATGCAGCAACTACTTTTATAGTTTTCACCATTTGCAGCTCATGCGCACAATATAGAATGCTTGCGGTGTGGGCTTGGTAGCTCATCGTCAAGAAAATTTCAACAGCATGGAAAAACACAAATCGATGAAAAGGGAGCTGACAAGGACGGCGCTTGCCCGTGTCGGCTCCCTTTCCAGCGCTCGTGTTTTTTCCGCGCTGTTGAAATTTTCTTGACGATTTATCTCGCTCAAACACTCATGTTAATCGTTTTTTAGCTGTGATTGGTGACTGTTTTTAAGTAGCCAATGGGAGGCAACTGCAGTGAGATATTTGAAACAGAGCCACACAAGAATAGTTTTGTTTATGCACATATTAGAAGTAGTGGCTTTCTAGGGATCACCTTTTCTCACAATTTGAGGCTGAGTGAGTCTACTCGTGTTAGCATAAAATTAGTTTTTTCAATTTTTGGGTCAATGCCAATACCTCGCATAATTAGCGCTTTATGATGCGCCTTTATATCTTGTACCTTCAAATACGTGTTATCGGTGCTTTCAATACGGTAAGGACAGTTTTATAAAATGTGCGACTCGCACGACATATCTGTATCAAGAAGGTCCCCTGAAAGAGTTTGCGGGGGAAGACCATGGCACCCCCCAGACTCTCACCTCGGAAAAAAAATTAGAGTGCATTATTGAGATATTTGTGAAAAGACTTGAGTATAAGTTTAAGTGGATATAACGCTGATAGTAAAGCTGAAGGTGAGTAGATAGGACCATAGGTGGGCAATTAAAGGTGGAGCTCACTCAGATGAAATATATCTTGCGCTTAGGGCTCACTCGAAATCGGAATCACCAATATGTACCTCAACCGGACTGACTCGGACTCAGACTCGCCAAAATTTTCCTCACCCGGTCTCAAACTCGCCAAAATGTTACCCACTCAGAATCACGGCCTGATCTGGGTTGGAGTGAATCGAGTCATGAGTGAGTTTGCCAATCTATGCTCGCACATATAATTGCAATTGTTCTACATAGCTCCAACGAAAAAGCGAGCTAAGGATGCTACTAGGGAAGCTGTTGAAGCCTCCAGAGGAGGAATGAAATGAGTCCAGTACTTATTAGGCATCAAGAAAAATCACTCATCAGCAAGGCCTTATCAAGGGCCTTAAAGAAGAAAATAAAGAACTGATACTTATGAGCATTAAGCTTCTTGAAAGTGTCGGAAGGTTTTGACACTGGTATATACGCTGCGCTGCCATGCTGTATTACATCCTTGAAACACTGTCAATTGTCAGGGTCTCTTTTTAAAAACACTAGCGACCATAGGTCGGCACAACATGTGGAGCTCACTCAGACTCACTCATGAAATGTGCTTTGCCTTTGGGACTCATTCGGACTCAGATTCACCAAACTTTTTCTCAACCGGATTCACTCGGACTCAGATTCACTAAAAGTTTTCCCAGCTGGACTCACTCGGACTCAGACTCACGGCTCCATCTGAGTATGAGTGAGCCGACTCATGAGTCCATTAGCGTACAATTCACTTCTTCGAACTTGGTGTAAAGGCTCTTTAACACCAATATCTTGCGTAATCGGGGCTGTACTTGGGGCCTTTTGATCGCGTACCTTATCAGTGGTTGCAATCCAGTAAGGACTTTTTTTTTTGAAAGAGATAACTCACATGAAATATTTTTATCAAGCATTTCCTGGGAAACAGTTTTCGGGGGCGGGGGGGGGAAGTTACGGCACCCCCCTTCCTCCAAAAGTCACGCCTCTGATCGTTAAATATTGAGTTGGTGTATGAACTCTGGTGCTTTGAAGTATGCGTGAGTTGGCGTGAGTATAAACATGAACCTTCGTAAGAATGATAGTAGAGCTAAGTTGCGTAAGTAGAACCGTAGATCGGCAAAAAAGTGTAGAGCTCACTCAGGCTCGCTCAAGAAATACATTTTGATCTTAGGGCTCACTCGGACTCAGACTCACTAAAATTTTCCTCAACCGGACTCACTCGGACTCATACTCACTAAAATTTTTCTCAACCGGACTCACCCAGACTCAGACTCACGGCTCGATCTGAGTCTGAGTGAGTCGACTCATGAGTGAGTTTGCCGACCTATGCTAGCGACAGGTAACCTTGACAAAATCACGTTTTATGTCTGTGTTTACTATGCTGTTTACTAGGAAATTTTAAAATGAAATACTGGCAAGCTTGTGTGGTAACAAGTAACTGGCACAAACTATTTTTCATTTATGTCATCTTCGGTCTTATACCCCTGTCACACGGCAAATCTAATGTCATTTACACCGAATGACATTAAGCGGACCTAATGTCTTTTTACCTGCGTGCTGTCACACGATGAAAACAAATGTCATTATAAAATGATGACCATGACCCTAGCCCTCCTGAGCCATGGCTTTGGGAGAAATAAGTCTATTAAAACTTGCATGTAACGTGTGTATCCTCAAAAATAATTTTTTATCACTAAAAAGGTGCTCCTAGAATATAAACGCAGCCGTTTTACACAAGTTGCCACAGCTGCACGGCACAAACGAAATGGAGCGAAGAGCCACTCGTAAACCAACATGGCTGATGGTTTGACCGGGCGTGAGTATACAGTGAACTGAAGCGTGGGCGCACGACTGACTCCCCGGCTGCAGAAATGAGACGGTGGCAGCAATTTCGCGTAGTCACCACCTTGATCACCACAACACGTGCAATCGCATGATCAACACCCGCGATACAGGCAATGACAACAGAGCACAAATGAAACAAAGCCGGCGTCCAGGTGCTGTAGCTGAGAGTAGCTTTCTTTAAGAAAATTTCATGCATGCTATTATGCCATCAAACCAGTAATAAGCTAATCTAGTAAAGAATAAGATATTTACAAATTACAAAAGTTACGTTTACATAAGTTAACAGCCATCTTCCTAAAAGTCCCTGGCATCGAGACTACTCATTCGTTCCGAAATTGAATGCGAATGTGTTTCGGGTACTCATTCGACGGGAAATGTCATTTTCATTGAATGGCATTAAGTTTCCCTATGTGACAGCAAACAAATGACGTTACAAACTAATGACAATCGTTGTAAATGACATTACACTTCCCGTGTGACAGGGGTATTACTTAGCCATTTTCTGATGGTAACAGTGGTCTTTATGCTGTTGTACAAGGATTATTCATACACAGAAGCTATTGTTTTCCACTTCAGTGTCCCTTGTAATTAAGGTCAGGCTCACTTTCAAAATGCATCAATCAAATTTTTAGCTTAAGAGCACTGTGGCTAATTTCCACAACATTTGTGGCATGGTGATGCCACTGTAATTTTACACCTTTAGACGTGTGTTTAATCACAGTTGTTGTAATTTAACCCTTTGCGGTCCGAAACCTTTACCCACCTTCCACCTCTTACGGTGTGAAACTCAAGTGAAGGAAGTTTGCTCACTCATTTAGAGGTAATGCATAATGCAATGAGAAAATGTTCACATGAGTAAACCGGGAAACAATTTGTTGAGTAGTGCCCGACTACAGGCCACTGTGGTCGTGTTGCATTGTCAGTAGTGGCCCAACGACGTACCGCAAAGGATTAATTGTGCATTGAGGTTATAGGAGCGCAAGAAACACGGACGAAGATGTAGGCACAACGAGCACTCACTCGCAACTGACAGGTTTATTAGATGAAACATAAAAAGAAGGGAGCACAAAGGAACTGCGCAGTCACCTCAATTTAGGAAACATGCTAACTTCCAAAAGGCGCGAAAAAAAAAATTTCAATAAACAAATTTAATATCTTAACATTGGAAAGGTAGCAAATAGGCATGACAGTATATCTTCCAAAAAGCATTCAAAAGGCAAAAAATCCAAAGTGTCTCTGTAACCCACCTCCAAAAACTGAGTTCGCTTCACGATAAGAGCACTGAAGGAGAGCTCACACAACTTTCACCAGCCTTCTTAATGTAGAGGGCTTCCATAATTTTGTGTGCAGTGTGTCTATACATAACTGTTGTCTTATGGAAAAGAGGCATGCACTTACCGTCCGTGCAGTGTACGGCTGAATGTGAACCATAATTAGCATTCGAATTATTCTTACGCTTCCTGAGGTGTGTGTTTAGGCAACGTGCCGTCTGCCCAATGTGTACAAACCCACAGGTCCCAGGGATTTTACAAGCAGTGTAGGAGGCGCATGGCACAAAGTGATTGTTGTTTCGGGCTACATTCACTTTTCTGTGAAGTAAGACTGCTGTCAAGTTTCTTGTGAACAGCAGCACAAATCTTTCCAAGTTTGTGAGGCGCACTGAAGACCGCCTGTGCGCCATAGCGGGCATTAACTTTTTTTTAGACTGTCGGAAATGTTGTGAGCACAGGAATGGCAGCAATGGTGTTATCGTGAAGCAAACCCACTTTTTGGAGGCGGGTTACATAGACACTTTGGCTTTTTGCCTTTTGAATGTTTTTTGGAAGATATGCTGTCATGCCTATTTGTTACCGTTCCAATGTTAAGATTTTAAATGTGTTTTTTGAACTTCTTTATCGTGCCTTTTTTCATGTTAGCATGTTTTCTATATGGCGGCGACAGCACAGTTTTTTTGTGTTCCCTTCTTTTTATATTTCATCTAATAAACCTTTCAGTTGCGAGTGAGCGCTCGTTGTGCTCTTCTTTGTCTGTGTTTGTTGCGCTCCTATAACCTAAATGGAACCTCAACAACTAGCCCTGTTGTTGACCTTTTAAGGGGACCTTGAAACGGTTATTTGAAGCTTTGTCAACGTTTAGGCTAGAGCATCATCAAACCATTGGCACTGCAAATTTAGCGACATGCCGTGTACCAAGGCAGCTACGGACAATTATATCATACCCTCCTTCTCAATTTTTCCTTCACATGTCTCTTATTTTATCTGATAATCTTTTCTTTGAAAGTGCCAGAAATGGATCACATTTCACAAAATCAAATCGCTTAGCCCAGCATTCACTCATGACATCTTTGTTGTGCATAAGCCTTTGGAGCTTGGTTAAACATGACACCTTTCGGGCATATGAATACAACCTTGCTGCCATCTGAATGTTATGTCAATTGCCCACCTGCCATCAGGGCTCGTGTTTCATGGGCATGACACCACTTACTGACGAGCCTCTGCAGTTTGTCATTGACAGCGAGTTCAAGGAATTTCATGCATTCGGCAACAGCTATTTGTTTTGGGTACACATATTTCCTGCTGACTATACATGGTATCACCTCAGTTTCCATACGAGAGGCACCTTACTGCTACCTTACTGCTAGAATGTTCTACAGTATTCGTATCATTCTGTACTTTTGAAACATCTCTACACTTTTATACCTCTGTCACACGGACAGCTTTAACTGCGGTTATGCTTAACTGTGGTTTACAGGATTAACCGAAGTTAACGCGAATGCGGTTTGCCAGTGCTCCACGAGCTCAGTTTTTAGCGAACCAATGCAATCACGTGAGCGAAATTTCGCACGCAATTTTCGTGGACAACGAACAAATAATATACTAGAATGCACACATATGTTGCGCCAAGTTGTGCAATAACTGTTCGACTACTTTAAGCCTTCAATGAGGTGTAAATACTATAGAGAACTTCAGCCGTTTTTAAAGAGAGTCTTTCAAACATGGCAACGTAGCCATCGTGAGACCCAAGACTAGTCAGGACAATCCATGTCGTACAAACTGGACGGGTTGTGCTGACAATTCGTTGTGTCGTGTTGTAGGTGCTTTATTTATGTTTTGCGTGTGTGATCGATGAGTTAGTGTGCGTGTATGCCCGTGAGTTGAGCAAGGACCCGAGAGGCTTTGTTGCGCTGAGAACTCTGCACGTGGTTTTGTGTGTTTCTCTTTTTGTAATCGAGTCTGCGTGCATGTACGTTCATGATTTGTGTGACCCGAGAGGCTTGCATCTGCTGAGAATTCTTGTCGTGTCGTTTGTGTGTGTGTGTATGTATGCACGTGCGCGTGCCTGCACACACATGCACAGGAATTCCACGTGTTCGAGCGCAGTGCTGCTAGATTGTCCTCCCACAAGCGTATTAGTGCTCGTGTTGTGGCGTCTGGCCAGTTGATGCACCTTTGAGTTGTCATTCTCACTGACGCTGATACACAAGCCGCTGCAGTGGTGTCCGCCATCTTGCCTAGCTCGGTTTGCGAGCATAAACCGTGATTGCCTAGCTCTGTTTGCGATAACCAAATTTAGGAGACCAACCGCACTTACGTCCGCTGTGTAGCTAGCAGTAACCGCGGTTAAGGCTGTCCGTGTGACAGGGGTATTAGAGACATTTTGAGGAGCACTCCAACATCATTGGATGCTTCTTAATGGCATGATGCCCCGCATACATACGTACACATTGGAATTTAGCAAATGACTCTGGTTGAAGTGTGGAGATTTTGTAAAGTACTAGTTATTTCGTGCGCATGGCGCACGCCTTTGCTTTGGATTACTCAACTAAACTGTGCCGAAGTGCATAGTTCCACCAGCTGCGCCTTGAAAGGATGAAAGAAGTGATAGTGCAAGGACCCTATACTTGTGGGAGTGAAGAAAGTTGGGCACTGTAGTGCACGCACAATGGGTCCATAGGCCACTGCATTTCCACAGCGACTCTCCTCAGGCTTCCTCTGTACATTCCTCCACTTTGCTTATCTTGGTTTTTGCCCTTTCACTTTTATTTAATCTTGGCTGCATTCAGCCTCTTTCATCCTCCCCAATGCCAGTTATTCACTCATTTCTTATGAGCACAATACAGAAGCCACAAAAGGCCATTTGGTGGGACTCTGACACGATTTGGCCGATTTTGTCCAAATATATTGAGATGGTGGAGCAGGTCTTTAAGATTATTAGAAGACCTATATAACGTGTCTGCATGAAGGGTACTATCTGTTATGTAGCTTTAAATCTGCAATTCACTGTAGGTCATAGCAGTGCTGCACAGTTTTTAACCATCCATAACCCATTGCATGTAACATGGGTGAGTGGTATCACAAAAGTGAGTGGTTGGATTAGACACCTCACTAAAGTTTCAGGTGATCCGAGTGGCAAGCTGGGGTATTGATGCGGCACTTTGTGCATGTAGAGCTTTCAAGGTGCGTGTGACAGTTGCGGGAGGTGGATGAGGTTGACTCTGACAGCCACTTATGGTTGGTGAACCAGGCCCGCTCAGTGAAGTTGAGGAGGAAAAGCAGTGCTGTGTGGAAGGGTAACAGATAATTGTTCGTAGCCGCCTCGGTACAAGGCGCCTTGTTTCATTTATGGTGCTAGCGATTTTATGACGCTGTAGCCTAAACCAGTACACAATGCAGACAACCGTTTCAGGTACCCTTATAAATGCTAGGATGTTATTGAATGGCTTATGCTTATAGCTGTTTTTGGTAGCCGCTTGAGCATGGCTTTCTCCCTCACCCTCAGCTACACAGTTGCACGTACATATGGCTGGGTTGAGAAAAAAATTTCACACAGTACCTTATATTCGAGTTATCTGAATGACGTGCAAGGTATGTGTTTTGTGTAGTGACAAGAAATGTTGCAAAAGAATTACAAAACAGTTAAGCATGGTTGCAACACCAAAATGGTAAATGAGACCAGCATGACACGGTGGAGAGGCAAGCAGTGCATTTTTCGTTCCGTATGACTTCTGGAATCACGTAGTTGTACTTCTCACGTTCGTTCCCAATTTTCGTTGTTCTGTAGCATCAGCGTGGCATCTTTTTCTCTCTTGCATTGATCAGCACGTGGAAGGTGCTTCCCAGGACCACTGAAGGTCTGTGCGGTTATGTCATGTGTGGAATTACATGGTGCCCGGAGGCAGGGTTGCCGTTGGTGGCTACTTTGCGCTAAATTGGCTACTTTTGGACCCCGCTGGCGACAAAAATTTCCAGTTCGCGCCATGGCTCTTTTTTAAACCTGTGGTTTTACTTATTCAGAATGGTTTTATTTATTCATCAATAGTAAAGACTCTGTTGATAATACCGCTTCTGTTCTATTTGGCTAGAAATTTGGTGATAATATCAAATGGCATGGCTACTTTGGCTACTTCTGGCGCGAGTTCTGGCTCCTTTTCATGTCCACCCAACGGCAACGGCAACCCTGCCCGGAGGGGGGCTATCATTCCGCCATCACCAAAACGTTCAGTAAAGTGTGCACAGAAAATGCTCCTTTACATTTATCCTGTGCTGGTGCAATACAATTACATACAGAATGTTTCACAAGAACCAACAATTTTAAAGAAAAGTGCTTAACTGCAACTCCAGGAAACCTACGACATATATTTACCGTCATCTGGTGCTTGATTGCATGTGTGTGCAACCAGTTATATAGTCTGTTTTATAGCGATACTCAGAAGCATGAGCAAGGCTTGTGCCACCTGTTCGCAATGGTGAATGCTAATGCATTAAGTGGTAGGTCTACAGTGCTGGTCAGTTCAGCGGAAATATTGCTTGACTGCCGTAATAGGCACGTGCTGCAGCTTGTTGGTAATGTTCAGCTTTTATTCTTTTTTTTCATTTAGCAGTGCACATTGTTTTCATCTTAGGTTCGTTGGGAGTCATTGCGCTGACCAATCCCGGTTAGGCATTCCATAATGCACAGCACCAACTGCAGCAAGCCTATCATGTTTGATTCCAAGTTCTATGGTGTGCCTTGGCCAGTGATCGGTGTACATACTACCTGTTTCTTGAATTATTGCACGGCATTGAACCTTTTTTTACTGATGAAACCGTGCACTGCTGTGTACTTCTGCATTCCAGCCGGCAGCGCTGAACTGCAGTAGCATGCGCACTTTCTGTGCGGAGACACCATGAAGGAAACAGAATGCCACTTGAGTGACCTATATAATTTCCTGATTTACATTTTTATATTTATTGGAAATGCCACTGAGCAAGGACAGAGTGCAGTGGTGGGAAAATTAGGGAATGTTGCCTGTAATGTAATATAATTTGAGATTATTTGCCTTCTGACACCCATGCCCGCCCACTCAAGTGGTATGATGTACCTTATATGTGCGTTTTTTTTTCTTCGAAGATTACACTTATCCTTGCTCCTTATACTCGCAGGCTCTCTTATCCACTACCTTGAGGCGAAGAAGTGTTCCCTGCAGGACCTCCAAAAGAGGCACAAGTCCCTGCAACGGTGCCTTACACATAAGTGTGTCGACCTGCACTATTAATCCAGCTAGGTTTTCACATACATTTTCATTAATTTGATTTTTCTCTTGAAAGTTATTAAAATGCTTATTTTTATAAAAATGAGTACGTGTCAACTTCACTTGGAACCATGTAAATGCACATGGAAAAGTGTGCCAATGTCTGCACTTTAAAAATCCAGTCACTGCATAAACATGTGTACTAGTGAAGCTGCAATAAATTTCCTTTCATTTATTTGCACTGCTATGTGCAAACGCAGTACAAGTTCTTGATCCTGTGGGCGTTGACTACCTCAGAGTAGAATGAGGCATGAAGTGTCTCTTGCAAAATAGCAATCTTTTCAATTAACTTTTTTTGGTAAATGATCCTTATCTGTCAGCTGCAGGGCTCTCGCTCGAGATTTCTCAGTATGCAGTGTCATTTATTTATAAGGTTTGGAAAGCTCGTACTTGCGTTGCCTACCACAAAGGAATAAATTATTTGTTGCTCAAAAGTATGACAGCAGACTTGCAACGCTTCCGCTTGCCTTGCCAAGAAACTGAATTTCATTACTGCAGACTACACAAACAGGTTACGGTCCTAAAGTAGTGTTGGAGCACAAGGCTGTAGCACCATGACAAACGACCGGACCATGCAACAGACTACTGGATGGCGTGACACACAACAGGATAATGTGACATACTGGACCACGCGATTGACAATAGACTACAAAACGGACAATAGACTACAAAACAGACAACAGACTATACGGCAGACAACAGACCATACGATGGACAATAGACCATACGGCAGACAACAGACAATACAACAAACAATAGACCATACGATGGACAATAGACCATACGACCAACAATAGACTATAGGATAGACAATAGACAACAAGACAGACAATAGA